>JAHZMZ010005164.1:0-25793 GCA_027743805.1 Lepidocyrtoides sp. E14
GTTGTAATTTTTTGGGAAATGACTCCTATAGGTGGATGCAATAACTGGAAAAAATTTGAAAGAAATCGAAAAAAAATGTGACAGACCTCTCCGAAAGTAGGAATTCAAACAGAATTGTGTATTGTGAAATGATGGAGCAGGTTGTGGTTTTCATGATGAAGTGCAACCACGTAGGTGGGCCAATTACCCGAGGGAAGCTCCACTCGACACGTAATGAGCACCTTATTTACCATTGAGGTTTATGCAGGTATTAGTACTACCTCTATCTAGTACGATAATAGCTGTATATGCATGAGTTTTAGTCAAGTTTCAGTTGGATTTTCTTCACATTAGCAATAGTAGCATTAATCTCCTTTCCTCTGTTTTTATTACAGTTGTTATCTTAATCTTTCGTTTTCTTCTCCATCTAAATAATTCAGAATTTTTATGATGAGTAGTGTTAATAACATGTGTTACTGTGTATGTACCTCTCTATTTGTACCTATGAAGCAAAAAGGTGTGGGTATTGCTCATCCATGGACTACTACAAACAATAAGTTATTATGAAACACATTATCTTTCCCGTTCAACAACGTCATATTTATAGTAAAAATAGACATCAACTTCAGTTCAGAGTGAGTCCTCTCTCAACTTTTGACGGACATTATCCTGAATATTAGGTTATTTATCTGTTGTGTGTGTGTGTGTGTGTGTACAGCTCGACACAAAAACATTTTTCTGCTTTTCTCATTTACTAGCATTTCCCCCATGATATTTATGTAGGCATATGAATTTCATTGTTTACGTTGCGTTATTCATTCACTGACGATGATTATGATGATGATGTTGAGGTTGATTGTATTGTGAATATTTGTCTGTGATTGCAATCGAATAATAATAATCATAATGATATACTATTTTCCTCCTCCTGCAGGTAATACACTTTGTTCTAACGATTCCTCTCGCAGGTGATAAAAAAAGTCAATGTCATGCGCGATATAAGGTGTGCAGTTACTTTTTTTATTAACATTCCAACGAAAAACGCCCAGTTTCACGGGAAAGTTGATAAAAAACTAATTTTCAACTGGGTTCAGAAGTTCATTATTTATGCGTGCTTAAATGGAAAAAAATACATATGCATGTACGTACCTATATGTACATGATATGAAAGAATATGGGTAATATTAACATAGTAGTAGTTTGGCTTGAGGTTTACTGTTATTTATTTTCCCTTCACGTTCAAGTAACCCAAAAACTGACCAAGATAATTTTAAAGCTTCCTCACAGTGGGTACATTTCTAGAGTAGTACTACATAAGTACAGTAATTTGTCTTAATTTTCAAGCAGTAATCATTCATGTATCTAATTTTCTTGTCAATAAAAGTAATGAATTGATGAATAATGTGGGTAAAACAAAAATTGGCACAATATGAAATAGAGAAACGCACCAAGGGTTAATCTGCACCAATGTCGTTGTGCATACTATTATTACCTTGTGAATCCCAAGAAAATGGAGCTGCTACTCCTAGCTTATCTCTCCGAAAATCTGCCATAAAGCTGTAATGGTCGTCCCCATTACTGCTGCATGTATACGCATCATCGTCATAGTTTACGCTGACATTAAGGAAGCTATAATTATCCTCATTATTCGGTAAATTAGTGTTGGCGATGACCCCACCAGTAAAAATTCCACTGTTATTAATGCTGCTAAATCCACTGCTGCTACCGCTACTTTCACTAACGTAAAATGGTGGAATATTGTTTCTAGCTATACTACTGCCACTGCTACTACTACTGGCTTCTCTATTCACAAGATCACTGACCTCGACAAAACTGTAAAAAAGTTCGTCTGGATGATCATCTACAGCAGGTTGAGACGATGACGAAATACTAGTAAACGCAACAGGGGCACTATTATTATCACTACTCAGGGAAGCCTCTCCTGGAGTAGCAACCAGCTCACGACCAATATTTCCATTGTAGGTCACACACTGGTCCACAAGAGCTATTTGAACGAATAACATTATTTAGCCTTGAACATTCCCTTCTTTCATTGATGAATATCGAAAATGGCAAAAGGTGGTCATGAAATGCATCGATATGCAAAATTCACTTTAAGAGGTAATAACCACACAGACACAGTTCCACACATGAAACCAAAACCTTGTCAGAAAATGATGCACAACTCCATATCACAGTCAAAGTAAAAAATTCTCAACAAGTCAAATATACAACTTTATCCAGAAGAAATACTGTGTCCATTCCAAAGAATACCCTACCACCAGTCCAAAAAAATATTCCCAAACTCCACAGAGGAAATGCCAGTAATTTTCAAACAAACAAACGCAACAATCAGTAACAAAGTCAGAGTGAGACTGAAAGAAATCATGAACAATATCAAAATCCACACATGCACTGCATGTGTCTGTTTCAATTCAGTGTGTTGATGTGTGCAGTAAACCATTTCTCCACCACCACTTATTATACACATCCTCCGTCAGTCGACCTCGACGATTTCCCATGATGGGTTTATACACCCTCGTGACTGTACTCTGTTATTTTTATAATGTGTGATTCGATATCGTTACCCTCTATCCTAAAGGTAAACCATATGTAATAATGGCGTTTTTTACCTTTAAGTGCATACGTATGCACTGTGTACACTTGTTGTGGATAATGGGTTCCCTTGCCTGAACTTGCGTCTCTGACGTATTCTACAAGTATCTCTTTGAAAGTCAGGCGCATCACGATAAAAATAGAGTAGTGCTTGCGCTTAGGCTGAGGATCCACAAGAAACCGAAAACCCCAACGATTAGTTGTAATATTTTAAAGAAACATAATAAAGGAGGATTCACTCATTTTTATTAGACCAGTAACTTCAATGAAAAACGTGTGTGCCGCCGACAATGAAGATTTTACATGATTTGATTACGTTATTGTGTATATATCACCTTTCTCGTGGTTGTAAATATCTTATCTAGCCAACTCTTGGGTTACATTATTGTTGAGCAGAAAACAAGTGTGCAGCCTTTATGAGTATTGCTGATGGTGGAGACGAGCTAAAATATGTATTATAGGTAGACAGACAAATATTATTAATCCTGTTTTCTTACAATCTTTGATAATAAATTTGCCATATTTTGGTATCTTATACGCTGACAACTTACACATGTACATGCATATTCATGCGTGGAAATACGGACAGTATTTCACAAAAACGATTTTCTCTCTCTTTCTAATAATCGGTCTTTTTGATGACAGCGTACGTGCTCCCGGTATATGGCAGTGGCGAGTTTTATATGAGCAATAATAATTATAATAATAAATACAAAGCAATGAATCTCAGACGTAAACATTTCCTTTCAAGAACCATCATTGTTCAATATGAACAAAGACCAGCAGGAGCAAACATTGTTGTGTATTTACAGGGGTTCTCGCTGATCATGATCACAATCTCTCCCTGAATACAACTCTTATCCGGGCATTGATGGACTGATATGATTATTATTATGGTAGTATTAAGGACATTAATAAATCTAATCAAGGTGGTAGTAATACAAAGTAATATCGTCTTGCCTGCCTTGTGTAATCATCAAGAGTGGGATTTGCTTGCTTATTAAATGAGTTTAATTACATTAGCCAATTTCCTGTCTGTTTCAACCCGACTCTCTGCCTCTTGTTGTGTAGTATAAGTAGTTGCAATGGTCAAGTCTGAAGATTACTAGCAACTCGAAGAAAGAGACTTAATAAGCCGTTCTGAATTCACAAGAGAATACTTATAAACATAAAAGCGTTTAATCACAGTTCCAGATACAAGTCATAATGTACATGTGTAAAATATATAAATACGTGATAGGTATGTATGAGCATGCAGTTGGTTGAATTTAAAACACGTTTTGTTCAATGAAAGCGCACAAACGTTCACAACAATGCGATGCTTCATCATTGTCTTTCTAATTTTTCAATGTCTGTTATTACGAAAAAATACATGCTATGAAACATGAAGCACACGCCATCATGACACATCATATTATTCCGAGTGTGTGTAGGAAAATTGTAAACAAGTTAAAGAAAATTTGATCATGTTTCTTCAAGTTTTTACTGATTTTATGATCGATATAGTGTGTAGTATCATTGTTAAATTCGTGGAAGCTCAATTTACGCTTTCAACATTTCAAAAATTTTTATAGCTTGAAAGGGAGGAAACGAGGATATTGTTGCGGAACACACAGTCTCTTCTTCTGACATCATATCCTTCCCACCAGTATTACTTCGCTTCCGGTCCGGTTCTATGTATGTACTAATTCAGTTCAATCAGAGAATATGGCAGGATGGCCCTTTATATTTAATGGTCTCAATTTATGAGGCAAAACTCACAGATTGTAAGCGTGCCTTTTTGAACAACGTAGTTTACGTCTTTTCTCCTGTTGGTAGGATATGAATGCAATTATTTAAACTTGAAGAATTTTTTTTGTAATCTCAAATCAAACTTGCTTTCTTGACGGAGGTTGTGGAGGATGCAGCACGGAATATCTATGCATTGTTGTACAATACACTGACATCAATCAGCAATTTTCGTCTACAATTTTTTGTAGTCGAGAGGTGCAAATAGGCGCATAAATATAGGTAAATGATAAGTTTGTAGCGTGTGCCTGCTGCACTGCTCGTTTTTAGGATAATACACAGGTTTGAGCAGGTGTCTTTAAATCGAGTGGGTTGGTTTGAAAGAAAGGGAAAAATAAGTCAACCAGTTCGAAAAGAAGCAGGAACCATAACATGCAGCTGCACTTTAAAAAAATAATGGACATCTGCTGGCCTGTATAATGGTCAGTAAGCTAGAAAACTAAGCAGATTTATCCTGCCTGTTGTAAGTTGTAATCATGGATAAATATAAAACTACAACAGTATTTAGTGACTCATTTTCATGGATTTCAGTATTATGTTTAATTCGAATAAAACATTGATTTAAGCGCGTGCTCAAGGTACTTCATTCTATTGTTGATACCGTGTCTAGCAACTAGGTATGTAGATTTTGGCACAAAAGTAAAGTTTTATTAAGTAACCCGCTATTAAAATACATACGTGAAAACTAAACCTGCTACTTTCGTCTTCTTTAAAACCCATAAAATAGCAACGATCGTGAAGACGTAATATGTATGCATTACTTCAACTAGGTGTTGAGAACTTTGCAGCGACAGTGCAGAAACACTGCACTGACTGATTATGTATTTATCCTAGAAAAAGCCATTCAGCTCTCAAGCAATAATCATTAAATATGGCTTCAGTTACACTATTTTCTCTTATCAACCTTTCACTAGAAATTTGATCTATTCAATCTCAGCTAACATTTATAATTTCTTGAGTATCTACATATTATAAAGAAATCGATTCATAAGTAGAAAATGAGAAATTTCTTCACATGATGTAAATGTTACCGGTGCACCGAGGTGCCTTTATAGTTAACTTTACAAATGGCTTGCGAACATTCTTTAATGTTACTTTGGAGTATAAGATGCCATATTGCACACAAACGAGCTCGTTAAATCAGATGAAATTCATGTTAATTTAAATTGAATTCACAACAGGTGACAAAGCACCTACCTACATATCAGAGGAAGCAAGGAAAATTGTTAGCTAGCTGTGGGTGTAAATGCCCTGCAAAAAACAAACAGTTCAGTGGGTGGTAGGTACTACAGCTTATTCATAAGTAAAATGACATATGGTTGACTACAAACACAAAATTTTAATGATAGCATAAACAATTAGAATTAAATGTTTCTGATTGACTGAATTAGCTAAACAATGCATCATTAAATCTATAAAGATTATGAAAACAAGAGAAGTGCATTAAACAAGTCTTTACTATATACCTAAAAAGCGTGAGTGACGCTATACAGATAAAAGAGAACATAAAAGGAAAATGTTAGTTTTTCACTTCTTGAAGAAGCCTTCTTCTTTATACTGCACAAAATAGATGTAAAGAAATGTTGACAGATGGACAGAAAAAATACTAAACTTATTGCATACCTTTCTGAAAGTTCTGATTGACATAGAATCCATTGTTGCTGCTAGCCCCACTACTCCCGCCTCCATTGATTGCGTTGTTACTACTGCTTCTGCCACTTCCGTTACTCAAATGGCTGTTAAGTGTTCCGTTATTACTGCCAGGATGAGGAGGTAGGGGTTTATTGTGGTACGAAGAGGAACTGAGAATTTGATGTTGTCTCAAAGGCCCGGGACCAACTCCTCCATTGGGCACAGTTTGATTTGAATCAGTGGCTGAACCACTAATACCTGTGGAATGATCTATGGTTGAGGATGGTGGATTTTGTAGAATTCCATGTGGTGGGATTTGCGGTCTACCTCCACTGTTGTGGTTGTTATTGATATTGTTAACATGCTGCGCAGAGACTACATTATTGGCATTTGAACCATTTAGTTGTTGCGGTCCAGGTGCACCACCAGGTCCACTTCCATTGACATGAAGCCTATTCCTTAAAGTATTCAGTTCTGAACTGAGACTTTTCAGCCGCTGCTGGAGATGGGCCGCTTCGTTAGATGATGAGGCATCTAAAAATTTAAAAGTTGGGACATTTTAAAATCACTTGTGAGCACATTTACAACAGACATTATTTTACATGAATTGCACAAAATTTAGTCTTCCTTTTGAAAGAAATATATATAATTGCAGTTGAAAACTGCAATGCTGCCAACTAGTACATTACTTTTGAATAAATTTGCATGGGAAATAATACGTTGTATGTACTTCTCTACAAAACTTGATTTTCGAAGGAACATTTTGGCTTGCATGTTTTTACTATAAAAACAAAGAAAATTATGGCATGAATGGCATGATCATGGGTCTGATTTAATGTGGTTTAGGTTAGAGTCGTAACATTTTGGTAATTTATATACCCAATCAGCTTAACTAGTGGTGGGCACATTGAAACTATTATGGGTAAAAGGAAACCTACCGAATATTTATGACTAAAAATCCTGTAACTACATCATGCGCATTTTGTTTTAAATGAATTTCAATTTTTTACACGCAACAATAATCATAGCTTTACAAGCACATTTTTTTCAGCAAGACGACATTGCAGCTTTCTCTGACTATTAATTTATACAGATATTCCGGTCAGAGTTGTAAATTTGATATAGTGCCAGGATCACTAGCTAAAAAAATCTATGATTTTTGTGAAACAAAGTCAAAGTTTGCTGAGTGTGAATAACTTTTTTAATACTTGGACGTATAACATATCTGGAGTACATTATACAAGATTAATCTATTGATAATAAACTTTTTCCAGCGTATCAGCAGCGGCAAGATAGAAAACAAGTTTTTGCTCTTCCTTACTCTAAAAGATTATAATGACAATATAATGGAATGAATAGAAGGATGAATGGATAAAAAATGAATAAAATTTTCCGTTTTATCTCAATCTCTGTAAATTAAGGCAAGAGTAACCTACTTGCACTACACTGGTTTTTCATTATTTTATTCAGTGTTTTTTGATGAACCAGTCGTCCTTAAAAATACGTTGGAATGGTATATATTGGAGCAACAAATATTGCATCTGGTTACCAGATTCTGGTAGTAGTAGTGTCACAAACTTCCAATCGACAACCCAGCCCAGAAACGAGTAAACTGGAACTGCAACATAACATGCCACTGTCTGCTAAAATATGAAGTACCTTTACAAGAGTGACGATGACTGTTGCAAATAACTCAGAACCAATAGAAGAGCATGACCATACTAATTATCACAGTTTTATTGTTCGATGCTGATCCTACGATATGGGCATGTCAATTATTATTTTAAGATGAAAAAAATACCATAAAGCATACAAAAACTACAGACGGAAAGGTAGTAACCTAGATTTTATCTTCATTTACATCATAAACATGCATATACTTTCTCCAACCTCGTGTAATATTCCGTCGTAGTAAACAATTGCAGATTTTTATCGCATCAGTAACTACAAATTACTCGTTTTACCATTCTCCTTATCAGCAGTACTTGTAATTACTGCATACGATTTTTAACTAAACAAGTAAAGCAAAATTTACACACTAAAAGTGATAGAAGTTACAAAAGCAGGCGACCGTAAAAGTTTACGACACAGCTTGCGTTGTGATATGTGTGGTTTTAATGCACAGAACGACACGGTATAAAAAGTAGTAAACATAAATTATTAAAATGTCTTGACTTTTAATCTTCATTAGGCGTTAGAGAACATTTCAAGAATATAGAAGTGAAATGAAAATAGAAACCTTCTGGGCTTTCAAAATGAAAAAGTTAAAGATGCAAAACGCTGGTTAGCATCGTTTTTGTGGAACGAATTAAATAAAAATTTGTAATTTCAACATGTAAATGAGGAACATTTGCATCTATAATGGAGCACTGATGCGTAGGTAGGTAGTGGGCTACTGGTTACTTTTACTGTATATTTACGAACGAACAACTCAGGATTATTGCAATAATCTCAGTGATAAATGCTGTTTTGCCATCATGATGAAATGAAAATTTAAATACGCAGAAAAATCAGAGATGGGTATAATTTTGAGCGTGTTTACCACGCCGCCTTTATACTCGTTAAGCTTAAGTACCAGCTTTATATGCCTATTTCTTGCCTTTTAAAATTCCATGTAAAAAATCATCACACAATAGAATGCTATCTGAGAAAATCAGAAATCTGCAGATTTATAGCATGTGAATGGTATGTCATGTAAAGGCGGTAGCGGATGGTGTTGATCATCAATTTACATTGCTACTGCTGGGCTGGTGCAGTGCTTGATGAAAAGATGAATTAAGTAGCCGTTTTTGTTAACTCCCCATTCATGTGCACACACAGTCAAATCCTGATTCGATGAAGAATAAGAACCCGTCTTTCTTTACAGGAGAAATCAAGTTTATCATTATCATCATCTTCACATCAATATCTTATACGATTAATAAATGCCTAAGCCTATATACATGCATACTTAAGTGAGAAGGTGATGTTTTTGCTAAATTAGCTTGCAGAAGCTACACAAAATTTGCCAAATTATTATTGTAAGCATCATATTCGTGGACATTTATACAAATTTTATGCTCAATTCACCTGCAATTATGGTGATTACTACTATTTTATGGATATGATATGAGTATGACGAAAGATGATGTATAAATACCACCATGAGCTCGTGTAATAATGCATTATTTATCCGTTTTTATAATGTGAATATTTCTTGTCCGCTTCTACTAAAAACACGTTAACATCATGTTCAGTGAATTTGTAATAATGATGGTGTGCAATAGACGTAGAATTCTGATCAATGATCATGGATGTGATGCTATGTATTTCCTTTTACAGTGACAAGAGGTAAGGTTACCTCAATTTTTTTATAGTTTCCCTTCTACACTCGTAATAAAGCTTATAATTAAACAGATTCCAATACCATTTCGCTTTTAAGTATTGTCAGAAATAAATATATTTTAACAATATTTTGATGGAATTCGAATTGATATTTTTTTTTTTAAATTAAGATTATCATCATGATTATTATTTGCATTTTTTAAATATTAAAAGTACATACATAAAAATTTGAGGTTGCGAAATTTTATATGTCTTATTTAATCCAATGTATTTTTTTAAGAAACGAAATTAAAAACAGCCAAAAACAACACATAATATTATGGGAAAGTTTATCCTTCTTAATGACACAAAAGTGCTATAAGACAGCCTAAAATGAGCATGCTAACAGCAAGTGCAAAGATTACCTTGAAGCTTCCGTACCTATACATCTAGAGGTTTTTGAACTCCTCGGTTCAACAAGTATGTTATTAAAATTATCTATAATCTAGACATTATAAAAGTGTATATATAATATTTTCCATTTTGATTGTAAAACAAACACAAATACAGATCACATCACGTTGACATTTCTGTGTGATGATGCAATTAGACTATATGTACTATGACTGGAATGTCATTATATGGTAAAAAATTATAGTCTACGGCCTCGTTATAGTCTGTTTAATTATTACATCATTCACCGACACCGACAGAATAAATATGTCTTTGTTCGCTAGTTGCTATTATCCGTGAAATGTGGACATGAAAGCCGGTTTCATTTCAATCATGACAAACAATAAAAATCGTAAAAATCCATTAGAAGACATGACAAGGAATTGTGAACTGTTTCATTGTTCCTCGGGAGCACCAACGAGAAAATGTGACTCATTATTAACCGAAAGTAACAATAACGAAATGACAGACTGATTTAAGAAGTATACATGAGTGATTCTGTGTGATTTCTTCTTGGTAAAGTGTAGCCTGAATCATCTTCAGTGCCATCTAAAGTATGGAGTGCAAACGCTAACAGAGAAAAAACTCTCATAGTATGGAATTCACACGATGGCTCATTGTTTTGCTTCCCTTCAGGCGCAGCAGTTTATTCCGTAAACAGTATAGAAAGAAAGGCACTAGTCACGTCATTAATCAATGTTGTACTCTTCAACTATATATTTGCATTCATCGCTCTCCTAAATATTATCGTTTTCTTTGTCTGTATAAATCAAATGAGCGTTCCATTTGGACGATTGGTGGATTTGCAATTAAATTGCTGATCCATTGTGGTAAATTTCATTGACACTTTCTCTGCAATTGATGTATTATTTTCAGCATATTCCATTCAAGTCTTTAGTTTAGAGCATTCACTCCAAAGCAGTGAGTGAGTAGTTTCTGGTTTAAGAAGAACGTACAAATTTGGAGGACATTCATTCATTATACATCCTTCTACAAAGGGAGTTATAATAAAATACTTCATAATTTTGCAATGAATAATTTTCACCGGCTTGAAGTCGAACGAAGCAACTTACTTAAATGCGAGTGTATTATAACATGTCACCGCGCTGCTAATTCGAAATGAAATGTGATCTGCTGATGTAAGCATTTGTGGCCAGAGTCAAATTCCTTACAACACAGAACTTGTCTCCCGTTCTTTTGATTCTGTAAAGATCAAACTGTATAAGAGACTTAAACCAAACCTAAATTGTTGCTACCTACTATTTTTTAAATCCAATTATTGTTTGTCTCCGTATAATATAATACATTGGTATAAATAAAAAAATATGCTCATAGTGTTCTAAGTCATTAGTTTAGTAGTGTCAGCTGCAAAGAAAGCAACAAAATCAACACAAGAAAACATTAGTTTCATTGTCAATGCACCTTTGCTAATTTCAAAATTCCATGCAATGATATCACATTTGTATGTGTACCTAGTACCTATACAGGTAGTATCCAATATGCTACTACATATATGTATACTTGTGAGAAATTAACGTTGCGTCGTGAAATATTTTTTTTTGTTCTTCTTCGATTGTATTTGCTGTTATGTTGTATGTATTCTGTTTCATCCTTTATAAGAACTACTTGAATTTCAGTAGCATATGGGTAACTACGCAGATGAAAGCAAAACATTAATGAAAATCCTTACGGGATCGGAAGTCCAAAGCATGGTGCACACTGCACACGACCATAACGGGATTCAAATTTGTTTAAATTTTAGCTTTACTTAGTACAATGAAATTCTAAGAAATCTAGTTGTAAGCAGCTTAGCCAAACAGACGGACGATATTTTTACGAATCGGTACTTTCCACATTAATAGCACAGTTTGAATCAACGTCGAACTAGTCTCTTTTCTACTTGCAGACGCACGTGCATGATCGCTCCCTTGACTTACATTTTTTTATCCCATGGATTAAATGTCATTTTCCCTGTTTTTATTTATCGTAAAGGCCATGTAACGGAAAACAAAATGTTAAATATTTTTGAATTGCAAGATGCTTATCTAGTGAATTCTTGTGGCGTTTGTTTGAGAGAGATAATAACAGGTAAAAGTTGAGCATTTTTTACAACTGCAGAATCCAGCAGGGATGCTCCAATTCATGCCACAGTGGCTTAAAAAACAAGTATCTTGTTTTTGACGACGAGTACCCTACTGTTTAACTATTTTAAAAGTATATGAAACAGGCATCATATACTGCTTATTGAATCAGTTTGTGCCACGTTTTAAATGAGAGATCATGGTATATTTTTTATTTTCTGAAATTGTTGAAAAGTTAATTCCTTCGTCACGAAATTTTCCTTTTGTAGTCTTCTTTTGTGTAGAGTAACTTCAAAAGGACTGGCAAGAAAAATGAATATTTAACATTTTTGAATAAAGCCAATTGTAAAACAGTTTTTTATTCTATCCACTACAGCTTCAGACTTGATTTTGTCTGCTGATACAATACAAACTTGACTTTCCAAATTTGTTTGCATGCAGCATGCATCAAGTTTGGGCGGAGAAGCTGATCCCAAGCAGAAAAGCTTTGTGTTGCCTTTCCTGTACATTTCATTTTCTAGTAATATCTTATATCACATCAAATTACTTTGTATGCCAGAATAATTGGCCACGGTACAAAAATGAAAAATAATATGCTATTGAAGCAAAGTAAACATTACCATAGACAAACTTCTAGAAACCCTCTTCCTTCCTCAATTATGCAATAAGGATTTACATAAATATATTAGACCGTTAGCAGCATAAGTTAGGAAAAGGGGCAAAAAAACGTAGAGTGCATGTAACATGCATTAGTTAAAATTAAGTAGGTAAAACTGCTGTTGTGGTTTGCAGGAGGAAGCATAAACTTCAGTACTTCAAAACAATAACGGTGAAAATATACACAAGTGTGAAATTGAAATATAAATCATGGGAATAAAGAATCAATGCACTGATGCACCAATCTTGTAGCGTTCAGATCGAGAAATTTATAATTTAAAATACATTAGAAAAAACGGTCAGGCAGTTACCAACAAGGGAACGCACAATTATAAATGTCTTTTTAACGTAAATAAAATTTGTGTAGTGATTATTATAACCATATAAAAACTGCTTATCGCATGGGCATGACAAACCCCAAACCAAATTATGTATATGATAATTGGTGAAGTGTAGTCTACATTTCTCTTTTTGCCAGGCCACTTTTTCATAACCAATTTAAATTACTGACCTTCTAAAAAACTTTAAAAGTGTATAATTTATGATTTTCATAATTTTTATCTGACAGTTGGCATTCACCCAACAATCATATATTCTCTGAAAGCTAAAAATGTCGTGTATTTCAAGTTGACGTATTCTCATTTCTCAGCCACCAACGCAATCGAGAAAGGGAAGAAAGATTCTGCAATGCTTCATGTCATCTAGAAGTACGGTGAAAGTTGAGATTTAGCAAATACTTGTTAACTACATAATTTTGCTTCACATGTTCATTAATAAAATAAATTATTTTTTATTGATATTTTCACAAACGGTATATAGATATTAAGGTATGTATGCAAAAAAAGGACGCTTCAAAACTAGACGAGGTTCACTCACCATCATCATGGTATCTTCATCAAGTGCAACTTTCATTAATGGTCATGAGCTACCAAAGATGATGAATACACGTAAGCGCACGAGCACAAAATTACATCTACTCAAAAACCAATAAAAATGCTAATTATCCAGCAGCAAATTCATAAGTCTACTTACGATCGTTAGTGATCAACATTCCACTGTGACTGAAATTGAATTTCAAAAAGAATGCAAGCGTTTAAAATTCAAACTAAAAGAAGAGATAATGAAACTAAGCTATGAGCTCAAGAAACGTGTTTTCTTTTCGAATATGGAAAAAATGAGTAAATTTTAAAGTAACTTGGATCTTAAAAGCCATCATTTAAAAAAAATATTTGTTAAAACTTTCAAAGCTGAATCAGCAGTTGTGCAACATAATTTTTGTGCTTCTCAGTACCTTGAATACACATTATGTGGTCTTATTGGCTTACCTTGCAAGCGGATATTTAGAAATGACAAATTGTTAGATGATGTGATAATTTGAAAATAAAAATTACATGAAGATGAGTCGCAATAAATGGGGCTATTATTATTTGAACTTATTCAAGACGATGTTAAGTTCACTTAATGTGTACGTACCTTGCGTCTATGAAAATATTATGAGTATGCCATGAAAGTAATAAAACGTTCAAAATTTAAGGTACTTGAAAAATCTATTGTGATATGTGACATTGATGAGGAAAACAATAACTTGAGCAATATTTTATGGATAATCGTTAACGATACGTGCCTACACCATTTTTGTACCCCATCCAAGTACACCGACTAAAGAATCAGTAAGCCCATTAAAAGATTTATTTTTTGTTCCGTCTTGTACTTTAGTGCAACTAAACTAAACGTTTCTTCACAAAACTACTGTAAATACGTTATATGTAAGCGTTATACAGCACGTAATATTCCATGAAATATATCTAGGTAATAATAAGAAAAGAATATTGGATGTTTCATGAAACTAGCTTATTATGTATACTACTCATTTGCCAGAATACGGGGAAGGGTTATCGCGTTGAAAAATTACCCATGTTATGTCAACTTTTCATTTTCTGACAATCGAAGTTGTTATATGTACATAGTACATATCTTTAAGTGCTCTCTCTTCCCTTCTTTCCATTCACTTTATTGGCCTTTTTTCCTTTTCACTCAATTTTACGATATAACGTATTCCTGGCCAATATACCTACCTACCTATGTGACTGTTTTGTTTTGAACGTGTCCACTGAAGAGAATCAGTAATAAGGCATATATTTTCGTTCTTTGCAGGGAGCAAGGGTCCACATGAAGACGTTTCATGTAAATACTCTAGGACTGAAGGTCCAAGAGGGCTATTCCATTTATCCGATTTTCCCAAAACTGCTGAAAAGATTCTAGTTTTGCCCTCTGGTGATAAAAGTTTGAATAATAACAATACTAATGGCCTGACTGAGTTCATACAAATGCGGCTCATTTTTAGTCTTTATTATCTGTATCCAGTTGTCTCTGGCCAGGGCAATAAAGCAGCCAGCAAAATCTGCATTATTGTTACTGTACTTGTTTGATAATTAGCCGCACTCGTTTATCATTCCCTGTATTGTATCTGATTATCTGAAAGTTTGAAATCCCATTCTTCAAGTTTGCCATTTTTCATTGAGACCTCCCCAGAATTTTGTTGTTGCCCAATTTACCACCACTGAATCCACTTTGAGGAACCGTAAAGTAGTACATGTTCATTCTGATTTTTTGATGTCCTTTCATAGTTACATACTTACGTCCACTTTATCTCAAATCATCCCCATTCACCAAGGTCTTGCATCTAATCTTAAGTAATATGTACAATAATAAACTTATGGAAAAGGTTTCATATTGTGAATAATCTTTCGAACTTTTCTTTCTTTCTATATTCCTTTGTACTTCTGGTTTGTTACTGTCAACTAGAAAATGCAGTGTCTATTACATGGAATAAACATTTTCAGTCAGGTAAATTATCTTGCACACCCCCCGCAAAGTTACAGACTTGAAAACTACATATTGTATGCGGCAAAGTATGGTGAATGTACCAATCAAAGATGCCCTTCTTCATTCACGTCACGGTCTTTTTCATTGCATTTTCAAAGCATTTTCATAGGAATGCTAGACCGTTATTCACGTGAAGAGGCACTTCACACGTAGAGATGAATGAAAATCCACCGACCTCTTCACCAAATGAATGAAGAGGAGTGAAGCAAGATGTGTCAAGAATGCATGAAGACAATATTTAATAAGTCTACTCTTCACCATCTTCATTCATTGCACTGCAATGGATTTTATTGTATTTATACAATACGCGGTATACAGTACGTACGTGCACAGGAATCAGCATGAACACTCTCAAATGGTTAACGATTTTTGAAAATTTTCAATCTATCAGGAAGATTTTTGTATTCTTTGCTAACTGATTTTAAACAGTGTTAAACTATCAGCTTAACTTTATCATTTTTCCATTTATCTGTTCTAATGTTGGCTCTTAATCGCAACTATTGCAAGTGCAAGTGAATCATTGCATGGAATACGTTCAACTGGTTGTTGTTAAGTACGGGTTTAGAAATTTTTTAAGGTAATGATGGAATGTTAAACTTAATTGTCAATCAGTTTCGGCAAAAAAATCATTTGCCACATTTTACTTATGGTTTTGCCATCTTTAGCACTACAAACAAAGCATTTGGTTCGAAAAATTTCATGTAGTTTTGTTTGTCAAAGGTATGTACATTCTATGTGAAATTTATACTGTGAAAGAATATGAGTGAAGAGCCGAATCTGGTGAATGAAGCGTTCTAACGATCCGTCTTCACAAGAATGAATGAAGAGTAACAAATTTTTGTGGGTAATGAGTGAAGATAAATGAAGAGGGCTTCAAAGGGGGCATCTCTGGCACCAAGAGTTGCTTGATTTTTTATCATCGTTTTAGTACCCATTGCTGCTTTCGGACAGCATAGGGTACATTTAAAAAAGTTAGAAAACCCCTTTCGACTTTATTCCCTCTCATTCAGACGAGTGGTGGTGTAGTAATAATTGAAAGTTGGTGTGCGAAGAACATTTTATAGGTCCATTTATCTTCCAAGTAATTATAAAACAATTTACGCTTTCCATGTAACACTGTTTGATGGTTTGGTTTATGGCAACATTCCATGAAAAATGGTAAATTTTGCAAACGAAATTTTTAATTGATTCGTCACAAGTAGGCATGTGAAACTACCTGGCAGAATGATAAACTATGTATATGTACTTCTAATTTCAAATGGTTTTACTTTCTCAGTAGACAAGTATTAGTGCTGCCCAAAAATATGCATGACTGCAGCACAACCGACATCCAGAGTGCTTCGTTTTGATGATTAATATTAAAATAAATTAAATAGCAGAAGTGGTTTTCTAGATTTCAGTTAAATAAACTTTTCAAGTCTTTTGACAATACCTAATCAAATTTAGGCAGTAGTAGTAAGCTTTGCACATGCGTACGATCGTAGGAAGTAGACATGCAAATTGCAATATGAATCAAACACGTTTTACTTGATCGCCTTCCTTTCGCTAACTTTTCCAAGAACTGAAATTGTAACGTCAAAACAGCACCACATGTGTATAGTCTCCCCTTACTATCAATACGATCACCCCTCTGATGGTGTACCCACATGCAACATTACGGTTCTCACCATCAAAAGTTTACGCAATGCGTGCCAATATATGTAGCAAAATTAGTTTAAAAGTGAAGGCTTAAAAGTTCTTGAGAAAAAAGTAAACCATGTAGGTATCATTTTTACTACCCCCATCCTCCTGTGTTCTCCACCATTGTTGTTTTCTCGACTTCCAAGAAAACGTTTGAGAAGCTTGAATTTCCTGACCACTTGCAAGGAAATGTGTATAAGCATAAAAATATGTAGTTACAAGATGCTGTCCTTGATTTTATAGACAGAACAATATAATATTCTAGACCGGCGAGTTCATAGAATATAAAATACAGTGGTAAAAAATGATCATCCCTACCTACTACCATGTAAGTTTAAATGAGAATGTAATGACAGAGGAATAAATAAATATACCTTTTCTCTGTTCTTTGTGAATAATGAAATAAGAAGGTAGGCAGTAGAGTTAAAGAAAAAAAATGAACCAACTTGAGAAAAGGTAAGTAGTTCCTTCAAAGAACTTTTTAGGATTGCATTGCAAGCAATAATCACTGCCGAGAACAAGAAATGATGATAATAATGTGTGTGGGTAACATTTGAGGTAAAAAAAGGCAGGAGATTTGTTTCGTTGTCGGAACAATTTTCCAACGAACTCACAAACGCCGTACCTTTATTGAGATGAAACTTAACAAACCAACATACCCAGTGCAAACAGCTACAATTCAATTTTTCACAAAGGTTTTGCTGCTGCTACGTTATCATTTAAGATATACATTGCCCCACCCAGGCTTGTCCTGGTATTATAAGGCAGCAAACAACAATGCCCATAAGAAGCGTTTTTAGCTGATGTGAGATGAGCTGCTGGGGAGGGTACAAGAGAAAATGAAAGAGGTTCATTTTTGTGCTGTGTGTCATCGTCAGTGCTGAGTGGATACCGAGACCGAGACTCTTTGGAAGCAAAAAATATAACAACTACCCATGTTTCTCTTTTCCCCTACCTACTATTCTATCATTCCTACCCTTACTGTATTGTTTTTTAGTACAACAATAAAATGGTTAAATTGGCATTATTTTGAGAACGTTATATTTTGTTTATCTGAAGTTACATTTTTTTTACTATATTCAGGTAGTTATAGTTGATGTTATTGGTTGTAGTGGGAGAGACATAATGGTACACTTAAAATTAATAAGTACCTTCACACAAATCAACCTGCTGTACCTTGCACACATTATATGAACTTCTCTGCTTAGAGAGATACATCCAACAATGAACTTGAAATCATGACTTATTGTAAAAAGGGAAAATACATTGAGCAGTGCAATGGTATCCTGCTGCTTACCTGTTGCCGTCACTAATTATCATCTTGACCAAAAAATGTCTGTGAATAAAGGTATTTTCTGTATACCTATACCTAGACCTAAATGTTTGTTACCTTTATATCAAATACCAATACAAATTTTACGGATACCCGAAAACCACTCTGTTATTGCTGACAGAGAACTTCATCTATCTTATTCATTCATATTATATTCATGGGGTGATTATTCAACTAATTCACGCTCACCATTTTTTTCATACTTGAATATTGAATGCGCTCTACATTACCTCTCTCGCGTTTTTACTTTGTTATAACTTATCACCGTATTTTTCAATCAAGAATGTTGGAGGGAACCTAGTGGATTCGGGGATTGTGAATGAATAGTCACACTGGGTTACTTCGTGGGATATCCTCACACACACACAGGGTGGTGCTCTTACCGTCAGACTGGATAGTGGATACCAATAATTGTAACCTTTTAGAAGTGATGTGAGGAACTTTTTAATATTATGCTGTCTTGCTGCTGATATCCAGAAGTTGTCAAAATTTAGCCGCTAAAAATTCTAGATGATATTTCAAGGAATTTCAGGTAAAAGTTGGCATTCAGTGCAATCAGTTCTAGCTTATCCGAGATATCATTCAAACTACAAGACAGCTTTTGATTATAACTCTTACATGCAGTTGTTCTTACTTTTATATAAAAGCTCATTTGTATACCACCTTTTTACCAAATTATTTTCTTACAGTGTAACGCAAATAATAATTTCTCTCTCTCTCTCTCTAGAGATAAATACTTTTTTGTCTTTTAGCAAAGAACAATTAAAACTAGAAAACATTAATAACTAAAAATTTTTGCATTGGCTGAAATTGTAATATCAGTTGCCATTAATTAAATTGCTGCCGTATTACTGTGCTTATTTTCATCTGAGATGTGATGACTCACGAAAGAATTATAGGTCGCCTCCATCGCCACGAATGCATAAATTTTCCCTATCGAAAGGGGTAGGATACGATAGGTATATAATGATTATTAATTGTGGTGCACCACAATACAAAACAAGTATGTAAGCATAACTTTGTCAATGAAGCATGCATAGTGCATTCTTCTTAGGTTTTCTCTAAGAAGAAAGTGGTAAATATGACATAAAGATAAACGGCTTTCCCTTTCATGAATTCAATAACATGAAGGTATAAAGAGTCAAATAAGAGACATATCCGCATCAATCGAACATGTATCATTAAAACATTAAAATCTGAAGATAGTTTTTATAGCCCTAGTGAGGACATGTTTGTGTCTGTCGTCTGTAAAAATTTTATTAGCTTGACCATAATGAGATTGCACACAATAGTATACTTTTGTACCACTGGGTAAAAATTTTTCCATGTAATATCGTCATCGTGTTTTCCAGTTTTCTAACCCACAAGAATTTCTATGTTTAGAAAACAGGTCACTTGTTTTTAGAAAGATAGGACAGAACAAGCTATGGCTAGCTTCAAATTATTTATTCGTTGTTTTATGCATTAAGATAGCCATGTCCAAACAAAAAACAAGCGTTACGTTACTATAGGACGAAACAAGAATAACTTGGATATTCGTTACAAGTAAACCGCTGAGCGATACAAACTACGTGATACATATTTGGAAATCTTATGTAACAAGAATAAATGTTGTTTTGAATGAGGGACATAACCAAAATCTTATAAAATGAACAATATTTCTGACAGTGCAGACAGAGGTACCGTAGAATATTTTTCATCTGATAGTATACTCCAATTCATTCCAGAAACGTACTCAAGTTTCTGAAAATTGAAGGTACTTTTCCGACTAGTTTACTTAATCAAATTAAAATAATTTTTTCCTTAATCCGTTTTCTTTTCACTTTGTATATGAGATCCAAATTACTGCTTGACAGTTTTATTTTTATATGCAAGTCACAAGCATCTTTTCGAGAAAGATGAAATAACAAGAGGAATCCATGCCGGGCATGTTCTCTAATTCCCTGGTCCTGCTTGATGAATTTTATGTTCACTTAGTATTCACTTCAATGTTGTAGTAAATTTTGATGACAACCAAAAACTTAGAGAGCTTGAGCGGGCAAGGATTTCATAAGCAAATCGAAACAAGATATTCCAACCACGATGCGATGAAATGATTTTTTAAATTCAAGTTGCATAAATGGCTGACACTGAACATATAAAGTAAAATACTGATGCTAAATTGTTGACGTGACGGTAAGAAATTCTTGCTAAGAATGTATCCACTATATATGAAACCAACATGTAAAATATATACCAAGCTATATCTACCTACATAACTTACTACTCTTTTCTCTCTGCACCCTGTAGTTTTTACTTTTCTCATAGAAGTAACATAGTTTGATTCAGAAAGTACCAAATTCACACTCCCAAAAAGACAACATGAATAAAAAAAAGACAGAAAGAAAAACAACGACGACAAAGAGTGATCATGATACTGCTGCTGTTGAAGGGTGATACTCTGATGATGATGACCAAAGTGATGTATTATATATAAAAAAAATTCTGAGGACAGGTTAAAAAGTTGTCGATGTGCATTTAATTTCATGCTGCAGAGTGAATGCTTCAAGTTGAAACTATTGATACGCTGATAGCTTGACACAGGTTTTTCTGAGCTTTGAATTAAAATAAAATAAATTCAGAAGTTGTTATGCTCAGAATTCCAAGACATAGCATAGCAATAATAGGTAATGTATCTGTCTACACACTACTGCTCAGGCTGTACATGAATGTATACAAGTACATATTATACCCATATATATATGTGCGCAGTTTGTACCTGCATATATTTTTGTGGAGGAATCAGCATGTAATTCATTGCTTTGGATAATAGTACTGATAATCATATTTATCCTCGTGTTGCCAGTGATTTGCTTTATAATAGAATTCATCTCTTTCTCCTCCAAATAGTAGTAAGATAAGCTATGAATCTAGTAAAATATGTGAAAGGTTATACCTATTTCATGATGTGTTATCTCTTCTACTGTAGTTCCATTAAACTGAGCAATATCTGTCAGAAATATAATACGCAGCAACAATAAGCTTTAAACCCTTTCTGTTTTTTGGAAGAAAAACTAACTTTTTTACTACTTACACCATACACTTTTCTACTATCTACTACAGAATTTAATCTTGATTACGACCATCATCACTCCGTGTCTAGATCTTTTGAAGTTTCCTAGTTCCTCAAGAGTCATGATTAAAATAAAAGCAATCCTGCTACAAAGTATAGAAATACTAATACCTATATGTATTGAATTATGCAATGCTTAAAAAACGTGTTCACCTGTTCATTTTTATTCTGGTGTGAAGCTGGTAAAAGTAAGCCTTTCCAAAGGAAAATTTATTAGTTTTTTTCTTCTTCAGAGTACTGCATATTTTTATATTTTTAATGTTGTAAAAACAGAGTGTAAAGCCATCTGAAACTGATACGATGATCCAGCTTGTGCAGTAAAGAGAAGACAGTAGGCTAACGTAAATTCTCGCCTCTCTCTCGTGGTAAACATAACAATAGTTTTAAAAAGAAGAAGCAGAGACAAAAAACACAAAATCCTTCTTTTATTCTTCTCCGTTTCATTTCCTCTTTACGACGAGCAGTCAAGTTCATATCTAGCCTTCATCTGTAAAGCGCGTCTGTATCTCTGTGAAAGAGTGTAAAAAAGAAAAAGAATCACGCAGACGACTTTGAATAGGTAAAACTAGGTATGCATAACAAGTTGAATCGTGGATGTAGGTAGAGTAGGCAGATATTGCTTATTACATCGTTTCTACACAATATACACCAACACCACCAATAATAATAATAAAGATAATTCTAGTTAACTTTACATAGTTAACTTTTCTCTTCTACTACACTTGTCCATGAATCTTATCAGCATGATTTAAAATGACTATGCAGTACAATAAAATAAGATCTGTGTAAGTATGTACAAACCATTGTACAACCATCCAATCTTTGATCTTTATACCTGACCAACCTGATGGATATATGGACTGTGCATGTGTCACTGATGTTGTGGTGTGGTTGGTGATGGTAAAGATGTAATGAAAATGATGGTAGTAGTGGCGGTGGTGGTGGTTGTATCACCATACAGGCACAGGTAAAACATTTTTCGTTCTCCTTGTTTTCTAACACGACAACAACAAGAGTAATTCTCAAGTTGGCAATAGTTCTTAAGGTTTGCTTCTTGCTCAGTTTTAACTTTCAAACAATTAACAAAAGGTGGTTTATACAATGATAATATGGTCTGGACTGGGATTCATTGTATGTGGACTTGAGCGAGAAACAGTCCGACAACCGTTTCTTTGAGCCCAAGAAAGCATTATCATGTAGGTATTATAAAAATGGTATCCAATCCAGTCTTATGAATAGCCTTGGTCGTGAGCGCTAAACTTGTATCTCTGAATACAATTTTTCCAACATGTATCAAAAAAAGCAATGCGACGGAGTACGAGAGCTTAGTTTTTGCTCTTCTAAAAATGACTTTCATATTATTACCTGCTTGGTCATGTACATTTTTACAAAGGTAAATACACACATCCATGCCATTAAACAACAACTATTTTTTATTGCCTTTTTTAAAGACATGAAGGCTGAGTGAGAAAGAAAGGCAGCTAGGAAAATATTGTCTTGCTTTGCTCCTGTCTTCGTCTCTAGCGTCTAAACTAAAGGCTTCACGATGATATGCCTGTAAATATGTACGCATAAAACATTATTATTATTACAGCAACATTGTTCTGCTCAAGAATGTAATTCCAGCTGAAGATTTTTTGTGTGTCTTTTTAAGGGAATTGAGTGTTTAATCTTCATAGTCGTCGTAAGGTACTCGACATTATGGAGCTGTGTTTGCATCTAAGGTTTCTCAAATCAGTGTGTATAACTGAATGGCTCTTTTTTTGTGAAATCATCATGATCGTATACTTGGTTTTATTTTCTTGCCTGTGAAAGAATGCTAACGTGAAACAAACATTCTTAAACATAAGAAGACAACAATACATATTATTGGATTAGAGTTTAGCATGCTTTATTGTTTGTGATAGCCAGCTATTTGGCTGTTGTTGTAGCTGCTGCTGCTTGCTACTACCATTTTATTAATATTATTTACTATTAAAAGATATTGCTGGAGTGGAGTGCATCTTAAACTGCATAATCACATCACAGGCACATCTCATCTTGTTGTTTTGTAAGCTTTCCCCAGTTAACGAACAATGATACGTTTTTGTGAGGGTCCGACTCAAGATAAAGAGAAGAGCAAGGCTGGCTGACTGTCATAAAAAATGGAACTTCAACTAATTCTAAAAAAAGGAGTTAAGAGCTGAAGTGAGGTTTTTATAGGTATGCCATGCAGCATGATGAAAATAGGTAATAGGCATGTATTTTAGGTTGCGTTGTGTAGTAATGACTTTAAAAAGAACGACATGAGAGGAAAAAGATGAGATTCAGTAGATATGTGTGCATTAATATGCGGCAAGCCCTTCAGAGACTTGTTGTTGCAAGGGTATTTCAGTTAGGTTGCATTGTTTTGGAGGGATGTTGATGGAATTGACTGCGTGGTGGTGGCAGCGGTTGAATTTGCTCTTTACTGTACATACCACAAAATAGGACCACGACGAAAATGACGACGAAAGAGATAGAAGGATAAAGGAAAAGAAGAAAGATGGATGATGGAAAACGATTAGAACAAGAGATGCATTAAAATACGCCGAAGGCTAACAAGTGGATGGATGGATGGTTGGAAGGAATGAGTTGAAAAGATTGAAATGGTGATGATGACAATGCTTCTCTTTGCTTCTGCTCCTTCGTCTTGTTGATGAGGTTGCATTCTACATTCTAGTCACACAAGAGGATGATCTAATGACGGGGAAGATTGAGCAAAGGCAAAGAAAAATAACACACAGTGAAATGCTATGCGCAGCAACCAGTTAGATTAAAAGTCAATGCTAAGTAATAACTTGAGAATTTTAGAGCTCCTACAAAAGCGCACACCTATGAATTAGCGAGAATTACAAAGTACACCGGGAAAAAAATGAAAATTCACATATTATGAGCACTCAAATGTAGTATTGAGCACATTGTCTTTTGAATGATGCGACCATGTAAAACAATTCAGATAATAGCGTTTCCTTATAGGAGCTTTATAGGAGTTCTCAACAAATTCTCATTAAGAAACGTTATAACTGAAACACACAATACGCGTTGCATACCGCCTTGTAATTAGGCGCATGGAATGGCAGAAAAGCCTATATTTAAGGATAAAAATTATGTAGAATACACAGCTAATCCGGAGCTGATGAAATTGGTCGTTCCAGAATTGTGTAGAAATGTGCACCAACAATAAAATATGTCCTTTTCATCTTTTCACGCAAACGCAAAACATGGACCATCAGAACGAAAACGACCCATAAATACCTTAAACTTAACCAAGTAGAGGCACATCTAAATAAGTACCTACAACAATCACAGGCAGGTAATAAAAGCTAATAACATGCATATCGTCATTGTTAAGCTCATCGTCATCATGCTAAATATATTATCGTTTCGTAAACCCATTAAGAGATTTTCACTATTTCAACAACAACATACAAATAATTTTGTGTTCGTGATTCAGTACAAGTACTTATATTGACGACAATAACAATCATCCACAGGTTTATTAGCCAAAATGTATAATGCTCACTCATTCACCCGCAATAAAAACCTTTAGATTTTTTTTCAAAAACGTACTTAGGTATTGAAAAAACGCTTGAAGATACCCGAACTCTGGTGACGCATTTTATCTACTTATATGTACATATTATGTGTGGTGCGGAGACAATATGTGGTAAAACGGGTAATATATATAATATTTTAGGTGCAAATGTGTCAGAAGTAAATCTAATTCCAATAATTATCAATAAGTTTAAAATCCGTATTTACGTTTTATATATTAGGCAGTAGCACTAGTCGAGCAAAGGGCAACTAATTGACCTACATTAGATTGTAAATGAAGTTAAGAACGAGTGTGTTATTATCATCAAGATGACACTATTTTTCGACTTTTAACTAGCTACTAAAGTAGATTTGATTAGTACGTACAGAAAACCCTCTTATCAACAATTAATTATTGCTTTTTTTGTACAGTCTTTCAATTTTTACAAAATATGGATTCAGGTCAATAGCTGAGTTTGACTCAAACGAATCCCGCATTGAAATTGTCTAAAAAGAACATTGCCTTTCTCTCTTTCTCTCTCTCTACGTGAGTTCTGTTCTATATGTTACAATGATTGTATAAGATTTTATTTGAGTGTAAGAGAACATGAATAATAATGAAGCTCATCATCCTAAAAACCTGAATATTGTGTCTGGTGTCTGCTGTACAAGTGAATAATTGTATTATTAGCTCGCTGCATTGCATGCAGAAGAGCTT
>JAHZMZ010005165.1:0-17671 GCA_027743805.1 Lepidocyrtoides sp. E14
CACTTCTATTTTCTCATCCATTGTAATATTTTCAGTATCGAAGTACGTAAAATAGGAGCTAGCTGCAGCGACAACAACAGCAGATAACAATTGCAATAAACGACTTGTGAACTTCCATTAGCACAACTCCCATAATGTTTTTTTTCTTCTCTTTTCTCCATCCCAATCCGCACACATTCAACACTCATAATATTATCAATGCGTTGTCGTAATCAACATCGTCATCGCCACAATCATATCTGCCTCCGTGGTAAACTTGCTCTGTTTACAGTGCTCTTGGTCTAGTACCCGATATAGAAATACAGCAGGAAAGATGGTATGAAAAAACATAAGATTGAACAGGATGATTACTCCTTTTTTCCTACTCCAAATTGGAAAGCTAACAAGCCATGTAACCAGAGAAAATGTATGTGTGTGTGTGTGTGTAAAACAAAAAGGCGAGAAATTACTCGATTATTCGATTTGAAGATATGATCTCTTTTCCCATTGTACTGATACTGATAGCAATGTTCACTATTACGATGATGATAACACCAACTCTAGATATCAAGTTGCTTTTTTTGCCACTTCCAACTTTTCTATGCTTTTCTCAGAAAGCAAATTTAGATGCAATGTTACGCTTGTTTTTCAAGAGTATTATTGTCGTGGTTGTCGCTGCCATCATCATCATCATCTCAATCGGCATCTGCTCGTTTCAGCCAAGTGCTCCATTTTCGTTGTTTCATTTTCTTGGAATATTATCCCACATGCACATGTAAAAAAAAACTATGGTGCATTTTTATTGATAGCGTCTATAAATAAGGTATTAGTTCAAGGAGGCTACAAATTTATGACGATGGGTTTAGTGAAAAAGAGAGAGGGAAAGCAGTGTCCATTATTGATGCAATTTTTCAACATGCAACGTTCTACGAAAACAACCCTAGCCGACAGCCAAGTAACTTCCCTACAGAATCGTCATCAGTCACGTATTGAAACTGCACGTACTTTTCATCAGTACGTTTCAGTTTATCATTTCATCAAAATGACGATGGTGATGGTGGTCAATGCTAGTCCAATGGGACTACTGGTCCAATTCTCCAAACTTCATTCTAATCATTATCCACCATCCGACCGTGCCTGAATCTAGATGAACAGATTATTATGCTTCACTCTCGTGAAAGCAGGAAGAATATAAGCATAAAATGGTTACACTACTACCAACATCACTCAAAGTGACTGGTACCAATAGCTGGTGGTGGCGGCCTCATCTTTTTCCTCTACATGGCTGTTAAAAAGTTTCCCTTCTTTTGCTCAGAAATACTGCTGCCCTCTTGCTCCTGATAGATAATAGCGATGAGGCAGCCTGTCCAGAATACGAAATCAGACATGATGAACTAGCACCATTTACCCCTGCAGTCTATGCATACGTACATACATGCATAAGTATATTATGTACATGTCTATTTGCAAAATTACGCTATATCATGTAAACCATTGTATTAAATAGAGTGAATTTCCTCTTGCTCTGCAGAAAATGAGCAAGCCCACCACTACCACCATAAAGAATAGGACATATGACTGGAGCATAAAGAATATACTACTCTGGTTGAACAGGCGCCAGATTGACATGAAGTGGATTTTTCTACTCAGCCAAAGGATTTCTTTCTCTCTCTCTCTCTCTTCTTCACTTTTTCTCTATCTGCAAGGAGGAAAATAAACAGAAGCATAAATCTAAATACAGCAGATTGAGCAGAGAGAATATGACAGAAACGCTTTTCCTTCTGGTTTCATCCTGTGATGATCCGTAGAGAAGAAGGGCGTTTCGCAAAAAAAAGAAAGAAAAAAAAACTGAGAAGCAAGCTTTTTACTCTACAGCACAATTTTTCCATTCTTTTTTCGTCATATAAAATGTTATGTTTTTATACTTTCTTTTGGCTGGAGAAAAGATCATGTAATGACACACTGAAAAACAATGTGTATGAAGGGATGATGAAGATGCAAAAAATAAATTATTTTAGGACGATAAAATAAATGTAAAATGTCCTTTTTCCTTATGTATTTGTTTACATTCTTTCTTGAACAGGAAGTAGGAAGAGTCGCTCTTCTTCCGTTTTACTCTATATTTATTATACTTCTTATCAGACAGACATCAACACTACTAAACCATCCGTGGCTTCTACCGCAACCACCATTAGCTACACATTCATGAAAATGATGGCTTCGGTTGAATAGTTTCTCTAGGAAATAATACGCATTCAGTATTCCAAATGCATTCGACGTTGGTTTGTAAAATATATAGAATGCTTCTCTTCCTCTATTTTACTTTATATTTCCTTCAAGCTTTCAAATGAATTGTCCCTCCTGCTCTACTTAAAAAATGGCAATGGCAGTGGTTATATCAAAGGAGACAACAGTCCAGAGAGCTGCAACAATAAAAGTTTTTTTTTTCTTCTCTCATTCCTTTCGGGTATGAAAAATCCTTGGAATTTTTTCTCAGCCGCCGCATTTTCCCATTCTGTCTGGTAGAAAAGGGAGCGTTTCTTTGCGAGTAAAAGGTCACTTGTGAATCGTCCCAGATGTGCTCTAGGGACAACTTTGTATGCAAAACAGGAAGCATGTAGGAAGCATAATATTTAAGAAAATTCACAAAAACTCAAAATTTTCTCGCTTTTATATTTTCCTTCTCGCCTTTTCCCTTTGCCGACTGGTTATATCAAATCCGACAATTATATATTTTTCGATGCTACTTGAAAAATGAGCAGGGGAGGATGGTTCTTTGTTGTCACCACCGTCATTTCTTTTTACTTGAGCTCCTCTTCAGGTTTCTATTTCCAGTAGTATTAAACTATGACAGACAAACAGCGACAAAGTTGACTTTACTGCAAAACGACAGCGTCATCTTCATCATCATTAGAAGTCTAAACTATTGGCACTATAAGTGTTTAAAATTCTCTTTTAGTTTTCCGCTGCTGCTTGTAGCTCTTCTAAAGAGAGAGAGAGAGATCCGTATCAAGCATGATAGACCACCAGCAGAAAAGCTTCAAAGAAGAATTAATTAAGAAGGAAAATATATATTATAGGGAGGTTCACGTCCTCACTCATGATAATTAAAAGTTTGCCTTGGAAGAAGAGAGTTGGACTGGAAAAAAGGCTTATTCAACCCATTGTTGGGGAATACAGAGATGGAAAATAAATTCATGCGAAATGTGAACCCTCTCATGCGAATGTATTCTTTTGTAGTTAGTATAACTGCATAATATACACTTTACGAAGCTATATTGTCCATCTTTATTCATTTATTCGTACGATTATTATTTTTTTACATAAAGTACTCTACTAGTTTTCATACTCTGTTATTTTTTTTCTCTGATTTCTGCTTGACCGAAATACGAGTTTATCTAGTTTTATCATTGACCACTTTTTTATCAGTACAGTCAGACTCTAGTAACAAATGAACTGCCGACTTTAACGTCGTTTATTATCCTTTTCCAAGTACTTTCCTGCATTCCAAAAATATTACATACATGAAGAGTCGCCGGTGAAAAGAAAAAAAAGATTTATTGCGATATCCTACGGCCAACAAAAACACAAAACAGTGACATCACTACTACTTCTGTGTTTTTTTTATCTTTTAGACAGTTTTTTTTTCTGTATATCCGCTTCATCTGAGAAATGCTCTGGTGTACTTTTACATTACTTGGCTACCCTCATTCATTTTCGCCGTTTTCTTCATTATTTTCATTATAAATATATTACATTATTATATGATTATGAAAGTGGCAAAGAAATACAAAAATTGTAAACGATGAACCACAAAAAGGACGATGGAGTTGACAGAACGGTCCCTTTGCTGGTGAAAGAAGCGGCTAGAGACTCTGGGTGAAAACTTTCTTTTTTCTTCTCACTCATCAAGGCTCCCTGACTGAATGAGTTGGAGAGAAGAAAAGGAGGTAGCTTATTACTCCTCTTGTTCCTTTTCACGCTACAGCGGCTTTTCTCGTTCGCTGTTTTACTTTATCCAGTCAAAAAAATAAGTTGCTTTAATGATGCAACGAGACGATGAGATGGATGAAGAGAGAAAAAAAAGTGTTATTGCTTGGTAGAAGCAAAAGTAGAAAAAAGAATCAAGTAGTATTTTCCCTTTTTTTCATCTGCTTCTACTATTTTTGTTGGATCCGGATGCCATATTTCTTTCTTTGGAAAAAGTAATTACAATGCATTAAGAGGAAGTATGTCCATGCATTTCTATATATGAGTAGGTATACATGCATTTCTCTATCATGAACGGAGACATTGACTATGGAAGTCAGAAAGAAATGAGATAAAGATATGGTGACTATAAAAATTGGATAGAAAATACAAGCGTATAGGGGAGTAGAGAGAGAGGGAGAGAGAGTAGATAAAAATGGAAAGGAGAAGAGAAAGGAAATGGGAATATAAAAATGGGCAAGTGGTATTTTATGATATCAGCGTGGTAAATGGTAAAATTGATCTGAATAAGAGAAAGAGGAAAAAAAATAGTGAAATTTCGCAGATCGTTCCATATCTACTTTTTTCTATCGAAATAAAATGTACAGAACGAAATTGGGAATGAACGAATTGTCTCTCTCAGCTTCTCTCTCAAGTGTAATATTTGCAACATCCATTGTAATTTAATGAACTGGCAAGCTGAAATGTAGAAATGTAGCGAAAATGAGGTGGATATAATGTCACTAAAAATCTCTACATGTTCCAACTCTTGGTTGAAAAAATCTCTGGCAAATTGAATATCTCTACCAAAATATTTCAAATTTTCTCCATTTACTACTTGAACATCTCTAAAGCGACACAAGTTTTACAAAGAAAAAAAATCATGCCGACAAATTGTAAACTTGTTGGAGACAGACAGATGCATCAGTTAAAGCACATAAATTGACTATAACGACTTGAAAAGAGAACGTTCAAGAATAATGGATAGGTGCATATTGCCAACCAAGTTACAAAGATAGTGGCTGTTATTGCGGTGCTGGCGGCAGTGTCGATGGTATAGCGGTCTCTGATGAAAATCAGAGTCATGCTGGCCTACTTTATTATTTGAGTGGAAGGTATTAGAATGAGAGGAAGCGTTTCATATATATTAAGCTAACAGTTACATTCTGATTTTGCCTTGCTCAGGTCTTTACAAGAAGTAATTATGCTGACACGCTTGGAATCAGAGAAGAGACATCATGGATAGTGCGCGATTGTGTTTGAGGCAGGAAGTGGGAGTTGAGTAAGACGTTGAAAAATGGATTTTGTTGGTGTGACATCATTAAAAATGCTCTCTATTTTTAATTCACTTTTTAAAAATGGATGATGTCGTGACACTTTGTGGAGACGTTTGGTGTATGGAGTAGTAGTTAGTACCATTTCTGCATCATCATTAATACAGGTGGATGATCATACTGAATATATTCATATGTACGACAGAAAGTGACTGACATATTTTTGCAAAAGTTTGTCCGGGAGGACCAATTATAATTGATAATGTGTACCTACATACGAGCATGTGGGTAATAATCCTCTTTCATTGAATTTCTCAAGGACATGCAATTAAATATGATTATGATGATGTCAATAATTTACCACGAAAATATTACAAACGCTTCACCTCCCAATTTCTGAATGCAAGAAATCAAGTGCGCTCATGCTCGATCTACTAATCACAATAGCATAATAATGATGAAAAACAGGATAAAAACGTAGGACTTACTTGTTCGTCGTTGTGCTAAACGAATGATATAATAATAATAATACATGGTTATAAGTATTATAATGCACGTGTGCCAGTATATTCCATGTAACGGTAATAGCTGCTGTGGCATTGTGTTCGTATTGTAATCATGACTAATGACGCGCTGTATACGTGCGCCACAGTAGAAAGATCCTACAATTTTGCCTGTGAGACAAAATGATGCAAACGATGATGAAGGGAAAAGAAGCATGATTGTTGTGGTACAATGGCAAGGTATTTTATACAAAGTCTGCAAGCTTCCTTGCATGACACTCGCTCTTTTTCATCATCATCTCTCCTTTCCAAGTCTTTCTTTCTTTTATCATTCTCTTCACTTCTGGCTGTCGTGTTCCAGCAAACAACGTAATCATTTTCTTAAAATAAATCTTCGTGTCTCGCCATCCTGCTATTCAAAGAAAAAGAGGGTCTTTCTATCTGTCTATGAGACAGTCTTATTTCCATGGGATGTTACAAGTGGGCCGACATGATTCTAAGCTATTCTTTAACAGTCAGCGAAATAGTCGACGAGCAGAAAAGCCTCTCTCTCTGCCCATGTCACGCACCTATTAGTACTAATCGACAAAAAGGACTCATGTAGTAGTATAGCCAGCAGAAACACTAGTTTTGTTCACACCATGGCGTACCAAAAGTAGATGAATAACAACGCCACAGATGAGTATAGCCCATCTTTATTTCCAACTTTTATGAAACTGAGAAGTTTCTGGAAGAATAGGTCAACTCATAATTAAAAGCACTGAACTGAATTAATTTCTCATCTTGGAAATTTAAATTCGGTCAAAATTTCTATTTCTCCGGTGAATGCACACATAAAAATGAAAAACGCCATGCAGATGATGGTAGTGGCAATGACGGTGATGATATGATACCAAAAACAAAACAAGGCACAGCATAAGAAAACGAAAAAATAGGTAAACTCTGTGAGCACACTACTACTAATTTCTTACAAAATTATATTATCTACCCTGTCCTCGTCTAAGCACTTTCTCCAGCTGTATGTGTGTATGAAAGGACATAATATTATGACATTTTATTCGTATAATAATTGTTATGAATGTAGACTGTAGGGAGTGTGCATCACACCATCACCACCAGACCATCATCATCATATCATTATTTTCTTCTATTTACTCTTTCTCGTCATGGGAGTCGGCAACTTTGACTTTCCCTTCTTTCTTTCTGTTTCTGACTCCAACTGTCACCCGCAGGGAGTCTCTTTCTCTTTACTAACTTTACATGTTCATTGCCCACCAAAATAGGAGAAACCAGCACCAAACCAGCAAACAAAGTCAATGGCAGATAGGGAGAGAAGAACAAACAACATTACAAAAGGAAAACATATATCGTAACATTTGCAAACTTTTTAACGGCAAGTAGACAAGTTTCCCTTACTCATGCTTTTCACAAAGCATTCTAAACTATCTTCTTATAATTACCCTCCCCGGCATTTGTCTCTCTATGAATACATATTTCACTACTGGAAAAAATATTCTCATAATTTTTTAGCTCTTCCCTATTCATTCTCTTACAACAACTTTGATCATTTAAATCAAAATGTTTACTCTCACCCTTCCAAGAAGTTGCCATTCTAAACGTTTACATTCTGGCTGACTTGTCTGTTTGTAAAACGATATTCCCTTACATACATCAACCGCCTTTCATAAACTTACAAAATGCAAATAATATATTGTTTTTTATGTCAGTGCTTTCGGCCTGAAAAAAATGCGTACTTTTTCTGGAAGTTGGAAAAAACTGCTGAAAAAAAAGAGCTGGTTTTCTTCTTTCAAATGTATTCCAAAGCTTAATATATGGGAGCCCAGCCAGGTAGCTACCAGTAGAAGGCAAGGAACATAATCCATCTCCTCCGAAGGCACATATTCATGCTCTTCTATTTTTGACTAATTAAGCCGCTCCAATTACATTACTGAAATGTATCATGGAATTTGCATCCATATTTCCCTCTTGTCTAGCAACCTATAATATCAACTATAAACTTCCACCAGAAGTATCTAGTAGACAGACACAAAAATATGAGAATTATCCCTTCCGCATTCATTTTTTATTTGTTCTTCTGTTTTGATGGTGATGGCACTGGAAATGGTAAATGATTATACGGTGTATGGTGAATTCAAGTTAGAATCCTTTTTATTCTGTTTCTCACCATTGGACGGCCGTATTGTTCATCAATTTGATTGTGGTGCTTGCTGCTGTAGCTAAAAAATTGAATAAAATGGGAAAAAAGGGAATACCGTTTGTTTCATACCAACCAGTAATAGAAAGAATATCCCAGCTGCCTCCATTCATGTCATGGAAAATTCTAAAAAGATATGCGAATGAGGGGAGAACATGGAAATTCCTAGAAAAGAAACAAAAATTCCGACGTGAAAATGTATAATATGTAGTTGAGAAAAGCTCGTAGGAGGATTTTGGGTACAACGTGAATGTGAAGGTGAATATTTTTAGGTTTCCTTGAACGCTGAAAGCAATACATGTTTTTTGGTAAGGTGTACAATATGCATATTTTATATTTTGTAACCACAGCGCAGAAATGCATTATGAATTTGTTTTTGTTTCCTTCTTCTTCCTCGCGGTTAGATAACTACTGAAGGCAAAAGCGGAGATTGATACACAAAAACTAAAATGAGGAGCGTGTACTGTGTGTCTAATATTATGCTTCTAATGTTCCGTTTCGGTCATCTCTGCAAATATACAACTGTATTGTTGGGACTTCAAAAAGGAGATACATGATCATTAGGGAAATAAAATGCTAGATAGACAGATAATTGCGTAGTTCATTTACAACATGAATTATTAGACACGAATCATCTAAAATACAAAACAAGTGATTTCAAGTTTACTTGTTTTATTACAATGAAATAACTATAAAATTGGGTTTCACTTTGAATTATACCTCGTATTATACATCATGGTCAAAAACCTACCGCACTTTTTCACTTTATCATAAAACAATGCATACACTTCCGGGTTTTGCTTCATAGCCTGAGGATAGCTCTTCCTGAATTTCTTCAGACGCTTTCTACAATTTACGTCATTGCTGCGGATTTTTTCGAGTTGTTCAATCAGTACGTCCCCTTTCCAGTCTTTCTCTTTTACGATTGTCTGTATTGACCATCTTCCAGGTGCTATTTGGGTATAAAATATTCATACAAATTAGTTTTTCTATCTCAAATACTATAATAGATTTTGCTGCAGACACGTAAAAATCATCGTCGGTGATCTATGTAAAAAACATAACTACAGTGCTCACTTAAAATGTAAATCACACAACTACGGTGCTCCCTTAAAATGTAAATCACACAACTACAGTGCTCCCTTAAAATGTAAATCACACAACTACAGTGCTCCCTTAAAATGTAAATCACATAGCTACATTTTGGGAGAAATGAGTTTTTCTACAAATTGCATTGCTTATGAAATTCTGAACAAAACGATGTGTGATACTTGATTAACGCATTTTATAAAATTTGTCCTGAGGCGGCTGTAAATACAAGTGCCCAACCAAGTCACTTTTTAAATATATTCATAAACTGTATATTACTGTCAATTTATCAAAGCTGATTACACGATCAAACTCTTCAAATCTTCTACTTTCATTGTTGGTTTAGTCGTACTTGATAATTTAAACCATTCGATTAAAAAACGTTTTTAAAAGTGGATACTTCATAGTTGCACATGCAAACATTCGTAAATACAGAAAAACACTAACACTGTAGTTATATAGTTTTCATTTTAGTGGAGCACTGTAGTTATGTGATTTTCATTTTAGAGGAGCACTGCAGTTATGTTTTTTACATAGATCACCGACGTTGTATTACATCAACTATAACTCTTACGTTTGGGAGTTTTGCTTAGTTCTCCAATGCTTCTTGCTGCACGATTATGTCCAGTAGTCGGTGGTGTTAAGGCGACAACTTTAATGTGATCTACTGTAATTTCGTCCAGTCCATTTCGGTTTAAAATATTACTGTTATTACTTCGTGTTATCTTTGCGTTGTTTGACGTTGAGGTTAGGGAAATTTTGTCCGATCTAGTGTTTACAAATATATTAATTGCAGTCAACAAGCAAATTGTAAAGATAAGTCCTCCAAATAGATATATCGTCGAGTATTTTGATCCAGCGGTTGAGGGTACAACCCCATTGATTGTCATCGTACTAGCTGGTTTATTGTAAGTCTGCTTTCGCGAGAATTCATCTGAGAAATGAATCGGTTCCTCTGGCAACTTTTCCTTTTATATTCTCTCTATTGCGACACTACCATCACCAAATCGCTTATGATGCATAAAAAACTTTTAATGGGCATTTATAAATAAAAAAAATAATTAACGAGAGCCGTTACTACATCATTTTAGACATTTCTTCTATTGTTTTAAGCTTAAAATGGGTCACCTGATGAAAAATGTTTATATTTGGGCATTTTCGATAAACCATTAAACTCGGTTTTATGTACACATAAAGTGTGACAAAATCTTGGTGTTGCAAAATAACAATAAATTTTTACCAAATGTTGCGCAACTAATAGCGCTCCACCATAAAAAATATCTACAAATTCATGCAAAAATACATGATAGTTGAGTAGATGAATCATAAGTTATAAAATAAAAATTTTTTGGGCGTATCCAAATATTAATTATTTTATTCAATTAATTAGTTTATTTTGTTGGGCTTCACATAGCTATGAACTAATGACTCAGAGTTTGATGCGCAGTTTAACTTTACTAGTTACCCAACTGTCATAGTATTTCGCAAGAACTCATTAGCTATTTCTCAATACACAATAACACAATACTTACTTTGACACTTGAATGAAATATTTGTATAACGTTGCATGTACACACGTAAATTCTTAGACTAGTCTTCCATCACGGTGTAAGCAAATGATCAAGTATATATCCATGTGGAAAAAAGTCTAAAGAAGTATCTATGAAAATGTCGCTAGCATCTTAAATATTAACAGGATAAAACCTTAAATGACAATGCAATTAACATGTACACTTGCAAAAATGTTACCAGGCATCGTCCGAAATACCGCAACTGCTTATCGCTGGCCGCTAACCTGTCTGCTGACCTGACTGCTTAATTTCTCTACTGTTTCTAAAACAAAACAAAAGTAAAAAAGAGCGTCATGTCTGTCGCCTCTACCTCGTATGATGACTACTATGGTATGTATACCCGTGTCAAATTTCTCGGTGTCTTTTGACAATGTCACCAGAAAACAGTATTCTTCATAAAAAATAATGAAAATGAGCACCTTTATAATTGCTCCTCGAAATACAAATTAGTGTAGTAAGTAAGCTATAATACGCATTTTTTGAGACAATAGTTTATCAAACCATCGCCTTCTTCAAGAAAGTATTTTTATCCTTATCACATTGGTAGTATGCCATTTTCAAGATCAAGCGCATTTATAGGTAAATGAAAAGCATTGAGTAGCCACCTGCAAATCTCTGCTATTTTATTACCTTGACATATCTTGCATCGATAAGCATTTCAATGCCATTTATTTATGATAAAATACCAAAATCCTATTTTCTGGCATTCCAGACTTGTCTCCTTCAAACGGATAGCTTGATAATAGTAAATAGCATTATTTTGTGGTTGTTTATTACAAAGTACTGCTTACAATTTCACTATAATAGTATTATAAGTATTTAAGAGTATTGCATTACTGTTCACACGGTCAATCAGAGAAGAACTTGGCCATGAGATGAAGCGCTTAATCTCAGACACGTGTCATCATTATGACCCACAAAATTCGATATGCTCTGTATTGGATTCTGTGTAGTTTCACTCTGAACGATTGGCTCCATACAATTTTTCATTGAAAAGGTACTGATTTCAGACATGCATAGTGAAGACCGAAATGCATATATTTTACCTCGACATTCAGCAGATTCATTCATCCACAGGGAATAAGTTCGGCATTTGGCACTGACTACATAACACTCTATTTGGTGGAGACAGCCACTCGAATTGTATTGAACAAGAAGTGGAAAAGAAGACGAAGAAGCTTGAAAGTCTTTAAATAGTAATATCAATAGTAATGGTATAACAATAAGCTCACAACGACATTTACCCGCTTTCATTGCAGATTTTTCAACTCTATTTTTATTACCGAAGACAACGCAAAAAATACAATTTTATTGGCTGCTGGACTACATAGGGACAATAAGTTAGGTCACTAGCTAGTAAAGAGAGTATATATTATGAATCATGAACAATCATCTCTGGATATGTGGTACATGGAAAAGACGTGGAAGGATAGATTCAAGTAAAATGACAATAGTACATGCTATAAGTAGATGATGATGAATAATATAATTTGATATTTGGGACCACAAAAGTCACAAGTCAAAATATGTAACTATGCATGTATATTAAGTATATGGTATTGTTATAAAATTCTTACACTCTGTTGAATAAATCAATACGTGCTATTGAAATGAACGTTCACAATGCAGATAAAATTGCTCATCAATCGATCCCAACTTGGTATACAAGCATGGATGGAATATTTTTATCTAATTGTGATTACCTCAAATGTTTCGTTGGCGTAGCTACGTCGTTAGCGTAGCTACATAAATAATAGAAGTATATGGCAACGCAAAACTACACCACCTGCGAAATCAGTCAAGATCAAGAATCTGGAAATGTCGCCACTACCAATTTTCAATGCCAATTCTCAGTCTCAACTCACTTCACCTTATCGTCTTTTTACAAAAGTATAGGTTAAAAGAGTAACAGACAACACAACTGATTATATTATGTTTGTATTGTAATACCTACGCAAGGAATCGTAGTGGTAAACATTTAAAATGTGAAAGGAACCCAGGAGCTTCACCAACAGCCCTCCTATAAGAAGGGCACATCTTGTCTAAAAATAACATTAATAATATTAGCTTTGTGTTGAAAGTGTCTTCTCACAATATGTACACAGCAATGATGTCTTTCCCCCTTCAATAATGATGACATACGGCTGACCATTAAAATGGTGTACTATCATCATCCACCTCCTCTCCCTCATCTTGTGACTTTCTCTTTCTCTCTGGCAATCTTTCAAACAGTCGGGGACATCCCATCGTCAATAAGACCAGTTTCAGCGTGCAGTGCAGTGCAGGCAGTGCAGTGAAACAGAAATAGACTTTCTTTCACCGTCAACACTAGATCAACTCAATTCTCTACTGTATACCTTATTATTTTTATGTACATACATAATACGTACCTAACTACCTAATACTACTACACTTATATATTATCCTTCTTTGCTCCCTTCTCCATTTCACTTTCTTTCTTTGGATAAATCATGCCAGGACCATGATAAAAAAATTATACGAACGAGAAATAGTGCAACAGCGGAAAAGAAAGATACCTATGTGAATGATCTTGTTCCAGTCAAATTCTGTCTGACTTTGTCCTTTTGACTTGATCCATCAAGAGATTATTTTTCTTTCGATATTGATCCATTCACCTCCAAATATTTTCTCTCCTACAAACAATATACATACGTTTAAGCAGCAGGAATGTATAAAGGTATGTTACTAACACGATGAACATATCATTTTTTTAGTTACTTGATAGTATTTACTCAATGCTGTACGTTTTCTTGGTATGTCATTAAGAATAATAATAATAATAACATTTTGATGATCAAATGTCCTGTAACCACCCATAGCAAGACCCTCATTAAAACAATAGCCCTTCATTTTTAAAGCTTGCAATAATAATACCACACATAGCAAAAGAAGTAGTATAAAAAAGTTACTTCCAAGGGATCGTCATCAACTTGGTCGGTCATGTAGCAGACACACGCAACACTGCCTTCCCATTTTAGTTTGTATAAGATTATTATCCCTTTTTTTCTTTCTGTTGGATGCACACACAAAACATTGTTTTACTTTTGTTTTGTGCATCTATATCTGAATTTCGAACTACAGCAAGGTTACAAAGTTTCCTTTAATCTGCTCTAATGCATTCATCCAGGGACGCTAACTACAAAATAAATGAAGCAGCAGCAGCAACAACAAAAAAAAATATCGAAGAAGCATAAAAAAGGACAACAGCAGCAGGAGCAAAAAACAACAGCAGCAAAACAGTGTAAATACTGTTATGGTTATCATTGCTTCATCTCATCGACAAAAAGATTCCTCTTGGAAAAACATATTTTTTGAAGTTTTCCTTTACTTGACTAGCATCATCAGCATCAGCAAAAAAACAGAGATTTACAACAGACCTACTTAACCAACCATGCATTTATCCCTTGCCATGCAAATGGAACTAATATTTTGCCTGTCTAACAACTTAAACGTAGCTGATAGTAGTGTAATAAGAAGAAGTAATCACAAAATAGAACGTAGATACATGGCGTCCTTTCAACTGTTGTTTTATAACGAGATGATCGTGATGCAAAACACATTTTATTTCAATAGACTATTAAATTTAGTTTAAGTATTTAGTGCACCATCAAGGATTTTTCTTTTGTATAGAAAAGTCATAAAATACAATTTTATTCTTTTGTAAAATAACTTTCGTCACCTTCCTGAATTTTTGAACATTTTGGAATAATTTATGGTGAGAATTGAGCACTGTCATACAACATGATTACACCCCATGTTGACTTTTTATGATGTTTTTCAGTTTTTACTATTTTTTGTATGAAAATACTATGTACATGATTTTGTATGTAAACTGTTTTGAAGAATGTGGAATATTATGTACATATTTTTCAAAAAAGAAAACATTGATTTTCCTTTGTAAATATTGACTATATTTGACATTTGCACGTATATGTATGTATGTACGTCGTTGAAGAATGTAGAAAACTTTCTACAGAGACTTATACAAAAAGTAATCATTTAGATTTGGCACTACACGCACTTTTGAAAGTTTGCAAAATTTTGAACTTTCCTGAAGGTATTTTTAATGGGAAAATTTCCTGTGAAGCTGCATCAATATTTATAAACATGCCTGCATACTCTACCCCGATACACATAGAACATAACAGTAATACTATTATTATAACTGGTGGGTAAAGTGACTCTCATCAGATCAACTTGCTGAAAACTACATAGAGGTACATAAAAAATCATGCTAAATTTAACAACAGCTTGATAGTCAAGTTTCGGAACATTGGTACTTTTTCCATCCATATTTTTGCACATTGTCACCGACATCCTTTCGACAGTGTGTCCCACATTTATCACAGCAAAAAAAAGTAGAGTAGCTGCTATCGTATAACAAAAAATGTCCATTACACCCAAAAGTGACAAATTGGCACTTCTCAATCCCTAGGAGGATAAAATGGCATTATTTTTAATAACAAGTGTCGCAACTATTAAAGGAAAGCAAGTGACAAATCATTCCGTAAAAAATAAAAAACAAGCAAAAGCATGCCGATTTTACTACGAGCAGATGTATGAATTGCAATTGACGTATTTTTAGCTTCAGATCTTGTTTGTTTCTCTTTTGCAATCGACGTTGCTTCCTGTGCACCTGCTGCATCCATTGTCATTTTCACTTTTGTACAAGGCTTCGCTTTTTTTATGAGCAACACACATTTACGACATGTACCCTCGTCCTTAGCCTGCTAACTTTTTTTTCCAGAAAGTATTTCAAAGCAAAACCTGCCAGTCTAATAACACGTGATATATATGTATGTATGTATATATTCGCATACGCTTTTCCATGTAACCCGATGCTGATGGCAGCTGTTAACAGAAAATAGAAGGAGAAAATACCATGCCAAAATGTGTGAATTGTCGGCGCCTTATTTCATTACTCTCGGTTTATGGTATCGATCAGTTTATTTGTCTGATTTATCATATCAGTCGTCAGCGGAAAAAAATGTATAGACATGTATACACTTAGTTAGGAAACAATAGCTTTGGACACATTTTTTCTTAAACTTCCTTGAATTATCCTGATTTATTTACGCACGGTCACTGATTATTTCGAAAAAAAATGTTATGCACAAAGACTGCTTCCCTTGTCTCTTATATATCCTGCTTACTATGTACTCGTCATCTACAAAGTATACAAATAAGCTGTCTTACAAGTGTAAGTAAGTAGTTCATTTTCCAATACATGTAGTTTCAGTGGCAATTACTGTGTGGCAACAGACAGTAAACAAGCATCTATACAAACTTGGTTCTCAGTACTCATCATTATTACAATAATTCATCTCTTGTCGTTGTTACTTCCAGCAGACAATGTAAGTAAAAGAAACAGTAAAAATTGACGTCAAACCACTCAGCATGAATTTAATAGATTGTTTGATTCACCTACCAATCAACCATGCATAACCAATACAAGCAACTTGCACAAAAAGTCATAATATCACATCTCACATTTTATTTCTTCTCAATACATTTTCCTTGGAATTGCTTTACTCGTAAAGTAGATAATGTGCTGGTTTGCTTATTTATGCAAACAGTAAGCAAATAGATCGTTAATATAAATGAAACGAAAAAAATCAGAATTTTATATATTTATTTTCTATGATGATTATTGGCGACGATAATGATGCTGTTATGCTTAAAATGAGAATCTATTTTCGACATGCAGTTGAATGGCAGTAATTTAATGTTCTGTAATGCAATTACTATCAGCAGCCAAATCATTTTCATCATCATCATCGCCATCGCTATCATCATGCTAAAAGTTTATCCAATGTGCCTTCACTGCTTCTTCAGTCAGAGCAGAGTGTACACTACAACAACAGCACTACGATAATATGATGTAGTTTTCAAGGTTTTTTTTCCTTCGAAGGAAAGCTTTCCTTTTTAATGTCAAAGTGAAAAGAAGCATGAAAAAAGGAAAGGGACTGCTGGTGGAATGAACTACTTTTCCTTACGCGGAACAACAACTCTCTGCTCGAAAGAAGTTGTTGGAAAAAGAGCTTTCTAACGTTAAGTACACCTATTTATCATTTTGGCAGCCAACATTCCACCAACACCAAAATACTTATACTAGACCACTATAGTAGTAGTGCCACCACTCACCGCTTTTACCCCTTTTATGTACATGCATGTATGTTTCTATGCTCGTATATTTTCCATCAAAAGATCCAAAATCATAGATATGTTCTGACAACAACGAAGGAAAAAGGACCATGACCATCATCATCATCATCGTTAAAACCGCCAGAGTTGGCTGCGAAAAGGAACAGCTTCCATCCTCATGAACTCATTACGTTTTTACTGCATTTGCCGTTTTGTGCAATTTTTTTTGTGGAAAAGGGCTTCTTCATTTACTCTATTTTCTTGATTAATGATAAGTGTGTGCATTAATTTCAGCTTGTTTGCACTGCTGAATGCTTTTCCTTACTGCTTCTATCTGGAACCAATTTGTCATATTTTTTTTGCACTAGTAGCTCTATATGGCAATATATGTAGGGCAAAGAAGAAAGTAAACAATATTGTAGCAAAGACAATTATTTTAATGCTGAATTATCGAGATTTGTTTGCCATTTTAAGTATATCTATCATTTTAGTGGACTATTTCCTCTTCATTAAAATATCCGCTGTATACGCATAAAATATTATGCTTGGTTTACTTTGTTAAAATGAATGCTTACCTAATTTGTATAAAATAATGCAAATGCTTTGTCCAGTAATTATCAAGGTAGAGATACTAACAGTTTCCCAATCGTGTGTATTCACAGAGGACGATGTTGACGATTTGAACCTGCATGTGACTCGATATCGACCTGAGGAATTGGATAAACTTGCCAAAACAACAAAATTCACTAGAAAGGAGATTCAGCTGATTTATCGCGGATTTAAACAGGTCAAAATAACAGCACACTATAAATATATGCATTTTTGTGAAATATTTATGTGCAAATTTAAATATCACGCTAGAACATCTTGTTAAACCAGATCGTTATTTTTTTTTGCAGGAGTGTC
>JAHZMZ010005166.1:0-12386 GCA_027743805.1 Lepidocyrtoides sp. E14
AGCATATTTCTTTTTATAATGTGTTCGTAGAAAGGCTCCCTTGTCTGCTCTGCAGTCATGATGCCATATAATGTTTCATTATGTGTATTTGATGTGCCTCAACTTCAACAACGGAACAAGCATTACTTTTAATTGTCAGAAAACGCTTTTCCCTGCCCTTCTACCGCGCCACGTCTACACTTCCAATTTCGTAGCTGAGATGATAAATGCGTTCAGGGTGGAATGGCAAAAATGCAAAGGCGACTGGCACCTTCCTTCTGCTGGCAACGGCGATAAATAATTCTCATCACAAATGACAAAAAGTTTCTGATGATGTAGACCTTCTCAATTACATATGTCAACCAGTTAACGCTTTTAACTTAAATATTACATTCTGCCATATTTTCGTAATCCGGACCCGCTCAACAATTAAGTTTTTTCGTCACCTAGCTTAGTGGGTGTATGTACGCATGCGTATTAAATGTAGCTTTTTGTACCTTGAAATATTCCTTGCTCAACAAGTAGTCAACTTTAAATCCATATGAATACTTACAAGTTGGGAGTAAGAGGTCACATAATTCAAATAAGGATGAAGATCAAGCTCAAGCTTCTAATATTGCTCAATTCCAATGTAGCTGTAAAATAGGATCCTCTTTCTATCGACGTAGGTTTCAAGGCTTGTATTTTTACATCTTCTTTCCTAGGCCATGGCCAACGCTGAATTTGCTGAATACATGCGACCTTGGCGAAGCATAAGTAAATAATATTTCTAACATTGTACAATTTAAGATGGGTATGACGTGTGGCTTGCTAGTGTGTTTTACCATCATCACAGGTAAAATACTGAAGTAAAAAGATAAAACCTGATACCACAACACTAGTGGTAAACTGTTTCTGGCTGAGTCTAGATAAAACGTTCAGAACAAGGAAAAAGACGAAGTACACAGCTATAAAATCATAATGATAAAATAGACAGGCAAAGAGTCTCACCTCACCTCAACTTTACTTTGTCTTGAATTTCTGCAGTGTGCATTGGCACTATGATAACGATGATGATGATGATGGTAGTGGTGTTGGTAAGCAATAATAATCTATCAACACAAGATTCTCATGAAACCATTTCCACTTTATCATTTATGCATGACATGCCCATTAGGGTTTTCCCTTTTCTTTCATTCCTCCTCACGTTATACTCCAAGCATTATCTAGTTTACTACGAACGAAAACTAGCACACGTCTTTTCCGTCATAACAATACACACTTTGCCATACTAAAGACTATCTACACCAGGAAAGTTTGCCATGAAACCTAACACCAAGCACGTTTGTAAACTGTTTAGAAAAAAATAGCAATAATAGTAGTAGTCAAGTCAAGTCATGGTCGGTTTCCTCTCCCCCTCTTTCTTCTCTAATATCCGTAATAAATAGCTACAGGGTCAGAACGGCAACCTTTAATTTTTCTTATATTTTTCTCAAAAAAACATGGAAGAAGTACATATACATAATATTTAGGTATTTGCAAAAGCACGTTAACTAAGTAGATCTACTGTGGAACAGATCTACTCACACAATATGTATCTGTAACTGTAATACTCCAATGTCTTTTTAATGCACGCTACAATAGCACAACAGGCATGGTTACAGAAAATGTAAAAAAAAATGAACAAGCCTGAGTCTATGAGGCATGTCTCGTTGATGAATAGTTACTTTTGTGTGGTTTTCTGGAGATGTACAAGAAAAAAAAGAAGGATTTTGTTCGCTTCCCTACATTTCTTTTTTTACAGCTTTGTTTTTTCCTGTGGAGTAAGTGTTCACTTGATTTTCTTTTTATTTCCTTTTTGCATCCTTTACGAAGTATTCATTCATTCAGTTCACTTGAATCCCTTTCTGTTTTTTATCCTTCCTGCACTCTTCACACGCGTTCCTTTTATCTATCTGTGATAGGTTGCGTGTGAAAAACAGAAGCAGTAAGTGAAGCACTTGAATGGATACTTCATAGGATTTCCCTGTTTCTCGAGAATGAAGGAAAAACTACTTTGCGGCTGATTTAGCTTGTAAAGGGTTGATTGAATGTTGATATTTTGTAAAAATGAAAGAAAGGAAGCTGTTAGAACTTTTAAAATTGAGAGATTCTCATCCTTTCCTTTCATCTTTTTTTCAAATTGCCTCCCTTAACTCAAAATAAACAAATAGTTGAGACGACCCTTTGCCTTTATGTTGAACATCCTCTATAATTGCCAAACTTTCAACCAATATTAGAATTATTCAAGTTGAGTCATGGAAGACTAGATTTAAGGAAAAAAACGCTTTAACATAGCAGTTTGATCTCTCAAAATAGATATGTATAATCAAAATTCTCTCTAGTAATTACTGATTATATTATTTCTTCTTTTTTCATGGCAGTATATAACGGCGCAATTCTTTTTGTACAAGACACAACTTTGGATTATTTTATATTAAAAATATTTACGTTTTTGCATCTTCGTAAGGATATTTTTCATTTTTTTCAGCCTATTGAGAGAGAACACATAGCTTGTACGATAATGTAACTGCGTAGTGCATCCTTCATAGCTCATCACCAAAAAATCAAATCCATGATGCTAAAAGTTTTAATTTACGTAGAAGTGATCTTTCAACACTGCATTTTAAACATAATTCGGATATTCGGTATAAAGCTTTTATCATAGCCAGATACACCATATCATCACCCTCATCATTTCATCGGAGCTTTCAATGAAATCCAAAAACATCTGATTTTTTTCATTTGCACTCTCATTCTTATCGTTGCATTTTACTGTATCCAAGCTGCAAAAAAACATTTTCCCCGTTATGTACAAGTTGATACTTGCAACTAATTGGAAACAACCTTGACTTTTAAATGAAATCTCTGGTCAGATGCACACATTCTATTTTTAATAAAATGATTTTTCCTAGATGTAGAGTGATGTAGCATGAACATTTTCTTACAAATTTGCTAATTCTCAAAGGGTAAACAAAGCATGAATGCAATGTGAGAAAGAGGCAATAAGGCCAAGTGATGTGAACTGACATTACTATTTCCCCAGTAAACGGCAACGAGCCTCGATTCACTCCACATATTACGTTGGTGTAGTGGTAGTATCGTCTTTCACTCGTTCTGATTCTATCCAATTTTCTGCCTACCTGCCCCCTCCTCTCGTTTGGAATCATTATTGAAATAATTTGCTTTCATCATTCAATTTCGGTGCGCAAACAACTAATCGAGCGTTTGTCGCTTTGATATTTTAGAAGGAAAGGGAATGAAATAGATTGAGTTATATTTGCCTAATTAAATAATATTGCTATGACTGGAAGAAAAGTATTTACTTGCTCCTTCCCCTTCTCTAACTTCATACATTTTACTTCTTTTTTTTTAAAAAAAAAGAAAGTAAATGAAAGTTTGGTAGGAAATTGGAATAAGTGGTTGCACGCCGGTTTTCCCAGAAGTACACGATTGAACTCAAAGAAGCTTAAATACACCTAGTAGAAAAGGACGACGGGATGCATCTTCTATGGAATTATATACACGTAGAAAACGGAAAATGATTGCAGACATGGTATATAGCCATCTGCATGGGAACATTGTAAAATAACTTGGAATTCTTCTACGATCTTTATAAACTTTTATAGTTTTCTTTAGAAATTTCACAGAAAAAAACAAATTTAACTTTTTTCTTGTGAACTTTTTTTTGTGCCATGAATACAGTCATACTATATGATTTTCATCGTTTCACATAACAAAACAAACAAAAGAAAACTAATGGAATTTGTTTTTTTTTTCTTGTGCATCTATCACGAAGTGTTGATCTAAACTAAACTAAAAATGCCTGGTGTGTTATTTCATCAAAATCCTGTCTGGTCTGACATATAACCGAGTTACCCTAAATCAGTTTCACTTTCACCGTATATTTTAATGTTAAAATATTAATGCACAAGCGATGATAGCTAAAGAGCCCATTCAAAGAGGACATGCATTTATGAACTATACAGTATATAACTCCATCCTCATGATAAATATCACTACTGCAAGCGAAGGAGAGGAACGTGATGCAATATTCCAGACCAAACAGCCCGGTGTTTTATGATATTACTGTACATTATGCAAAACTGGAGTGTTCTATTATGTGTTCATCATTCATTCATTCATTCAATTTTTAGTAGACTCTTATGCTGCCTGCAAAATATCTGGGCGGCTAAATCTACTGACGCCAAGAAAATCCAGCGGAAAAGTGCATAGTAGTAATAATATTATGTTTCTATGCTTTTACTTATGACATCCAACTGTAAAAAGTACTGCAGTGGCTGTTTCGGTACATATTTTATGACATGTTTTAGAATACAAAATGGAGAAAGTAGAAAGGTCAGTCAGGTGGATTATTGGAGGGTATTTAGAGGATACTATTAAAGGAATAGGATAAAATTATTTTCATTTTTGCATGCATATAGCTAGCTATCTCATGGCACATATCTTTCCTTTTTTTACCGTGTATAAAAAATAACGGGTGTTAAGAAAGCAATGACACAGCTCCAGCTGGATAGCGTCGTGGGTTTTCCCCCAAAACGTTTCGTTTTTTTTTACGAAAAGAAGGAAAATGGAATTTGAGAATAGAGGGGCATTTGAAAGTCCATGCATAATATGACATCAATGCCGTCTAGTTTTACAAAAAAAACTGAATTTATTTGTGTATTGTTCTCATGTTCGTGTTCTTACAGCTCATTTTTGTTGTACATGTAAACAAAAAAATATTGCCAGGGAGTAGGTGCCAGTAAGGAAGTACAGACACAAATATAATACATCAAAATCCGACTAAATGGTTAGAAATTATTGCATAATTAATAATATTGGTGTGGCGCGTGTTTCAACTGCTTTACTGTAGCTCGTATTATATTAGTGTATACGCTTCTGTCCCAGTCGCTGTTTTAACAGATTTTCCATTTCTCTACATGTTTCTTTTAATGCTTTTCCTCTCGCTTGTTTTACATCTATCACATAATATATTTATATTGAATTCAGTTTTTTCCACAAAAAGGAAGGAAAAACAACCAACAAGAAAAAAATAGAGGCACGTCAGAAAAGCAAACGGCACAAACACTCACATTTGCCAGCGGCTGCTGTCGCCATGTGTAATTTTTTATTATGCTCGTGGTGCATTTCTTTCTGACAGATTACTTTTCACGGCTGGAATCTAGCATTGCAATAATAAAATTGTATTGCTACATCTTCTTGTTTATTTCGTATACCAATTATTAATTGGCAATTAAAAATACAGTATGTTGAGCTTGTTTAAGTTCCTATATTTAATAAATGTTGACCGATCCCTGTTCGTCGTATATTTACTAATTGGACATTTCTCTTTGGCAAAGGCTTTAAAAGCGGCCAAGGTTTACTTGCTGAAAATAAACCTCCAGACGCACTGAAGCCACCACCACCACAAGTAAAAGTATGCATAGATTTGAATCATAAAGAGGTTCGTCGTAAGCCCCTTAAAAACTTGAGAACGTACGTTGTAAGAATGAAAGTGCATCTGCCTGCACGCAAACATGTACTTGTAGCATTTTAGTATGTTTATTTTATCCCTTTCTCTTCTCCGATTCTTGTCCTTTCTTCTCTACAAAAGTTTTCTTGCACGACTGCTGTACTCGTTCCCATTGTTGTTCTCGTGTTAGTTTCTTTAGCAGGAGACACATTTCACCTACAAACACACACCACCACCACGCGACAAGAAGATGAAAGGTTACAATAACCAACTATTAGGCAAGTACACACAATAACACAGTATGACTGCAACAGCCCCATTTCATGAACCAAGAAACTAATAATAACGACGAGTATAATAATAGTTCTGAAAAAAATACTGACACAGGGACACAACCCACACAAACACACACACACATAAGCTACACTAGATATTATATTCTCCTCTTCTTATTTTTTTTATTCTCTCCCGTACTTTTCTCTACTTTCTCTCTCAAAAAAAAACTTTCCCAGTATGATTATTGCTAGAACAACGAACAAAAATTGCCCATACAAAAGCACGTTATTTATGTAGCATGGGAAACAACGTCGTGACCTCCGCAGGCAGTTCTCTGCCTCCTTCTTCTTCGTTTTTCCTTACACATGTATACTTAAGAAACGTGTCATTTCAAATGTGGCATGTAAAATGCATGTATTGTGCATACTCGCGAGGCTCAACATGGTACATGGTATAGGCGTGTGCCTACAACAAGTACAATTCGAATTGGCTTGCTTGTTCGCTAAAGGAATAGTAATCATGACACGTTTTTTTTACTTGGCTGCATACACTTCTCTTAAGTTTGGAACAACAACAGAAGAAAAAAAATCTTATCGGATGAAAAACCAGCACAAGGGACTGGTAATTGCAGTGGAGTGGTAGCACTACTAGAAGCAGTTTTTAAAGAATCACAAGAATGGATGTAGTAATCATAATTGCACATTTTATTGCATATCTTTTTATTGCGCGAGTGAGCAAAAGAACAAGGGAGAAAAACTGATGGTGATGATAGTAGTTTGGTCATCATGCCATATTTGAATCAAGTCAGACGGTTTTCTCATGAAATTGCATGAAAAGTTTTACAAGCGCTGCTGGGAAGGTGCTTTGCTAAATCGTTTCTCTATTCTTCTGCTCTCTAAGGTCGTACCACCACCATCTATTGCTAAGTAAACATGAACATGAGGGTAGTATCAGAAAGCGAGGGAGAAAGTGGTTATAATGAAAAAAAACTAATGGCGATAAAACACTGCGACGATAATGATAACAATAATAATGGCAATGCATATTGCTTGTTTTATGACGTACAATAAATATGTGTATAATGTTGCAAAGTGAGCATGTCATGCAGATAGTAATCAACTTATTGTTTCCCCTCCTCTTTTATTGCCTGATATTACTGTCCCTTGTCTTGGCTCTATTCTTTGGAATGCATTTTGGGATAATGATGATGACGAGAACCTTCAAGCTCACTGAATATAATAACTGGATATTAAAAAAGGATGTAAACATGTAGAGCTTTGGAATATTTAACTTTTGCAATCAGATTCATTTCTTGTCAGGTTAAGGGCGTACTTATCAATTATGAAAACATTTTTAGCAGAAACATAAAAGAATACATATCGCACATTATGTAGATATGCCTAATACACATAATAAATACATTAATATTCCTATGATTAGTAGTAATGATGACTAGAGCTTGTGAAGGTCAAACTTTTCCTCTTTTCCAAACTTTCCAAATTTTATACAAGTTTTTGCTGGGTCTTCCATTGTGCTTCAGTATATTTTGTTACCTTGTGCCAAAAAAATTTGTCAGAGTTACAGTTCTGAAATCAAAAGTTTTAGCGACAATCTAAAGTTATGCTGTAGTATTAAAGCAGTGATACAGCAAAAATAGTAAGATCGCAATTACCTAGTTAGGAAAAATTTGCAGAGGTAGTTTTTAACTTGTTGGTACATATGTACGTACGCAGTGAAAGTTGGAAGGAAAATACCATGGAAATTTAGTTTGTTAGGAAAGCTGTTGTCATTGAAGGCAGAGCTTATTTAATCAAGTTCAGCTTTTACTTGCTTTCTCCTGTCTAATAGTATTATGTAACTGTGGCAACCTTTTTCCTAAATAGTTGTTATTTTGGAAGATGATTTTTTCTAATAAAAATTCTTCTCAATGCTATTATCTCTCTTATGCTTTTCCAGATCGGCCTAAATATAAGTATGCGCCAACTTATTTCTGGAATAAGTTGATATATCTGTGGTTTCTACTTACAATTAGCTGATAGAATGTATGTATGTCCTTTTAGGTATTTCCCTTTTTCTGCCTTTGAGTGTTTTTCGGTCATCAAAATATGTAGCTGTCACCAAAAATCTATTTTCTTTTCTGCACGTGCAAAGATAGTTGGTTTTAGCGTCGTGGTTCATCAAAATAAATTCTTTTTCGTATAATTATGTCATACCCATACTCCACCATACCGTAATAATAATAAGCTGTGTTACTGGCTTTATCTTGGTTACAGTTTCCTTCCATTTCTCTTTGGTGTCATTAGCAATCAGCGTGCTAGGAGCACAATGCGAGGGCCCGGATTTATTATTGCACTTGTCGTACTTGAGTAAGCAGCCTCAAGATAGACGGGGAACAAGAGACGTTAGTTGATACTATCATCTATATTGATAAATCCTTTCTCTCTGCTCATCAGTCACCCTGTGCTATTGTAATAATGATGAGATACTTGCATGTCTGTGTGTTTTCGCCTGGAATGAACACACATCACCCTTTCTACACTCACATACATAATATCCCGCTTTCACATCATGCCACGGAAAACACAACAGTCTAGCTCACTTTTTACGCTGTGTTCTGTCACAGGCTATTAGTCATTAGGAGTGGAAATACGAGTAGCTTGCTTCGGATATTAAATGGAAACATGGGACTTTTGGGGATGACGATTACAGCTTTTGCTGCTAAACTGCTTATGCCCAGTTCACTTTTGTGTCTTCCCACTTCCTCATCATACCACACCAGCATAGCTAACTACAAATCCATTTTCTAAGCCATACTATGTATTTTTTGTTCCCAATGTTTTCGATCAAGTTTTTTCTATAAAGTAGCATATGAAATACACCAATTTATGGAAACACTGGTCTGTAAGTATCATTGTCAATCTAGCCACTAGGAAAATACTGGAAAAGGTTTTTAAATCTCACATTTTGTTTTACTACTCGATTACCTATCAGTCGTAAGTCACTGAGGCGTAGTACAGCTCAAAGATTAGAATTAACGGCAAGCGTTAAAAACTGTTACTACTAATCAGACAAGTCACGTGTTCCATTATGTCCTTTCACTACCATAATACAGCTTCATTTCAGAATTTCTGCATTTAGAACGCAGTCCATAAGTATGTGTCAAGTGTACCATATATAAGTGTTCTGGCGACATTCCTCTCGTTTTTATTATTACTTTTTTTCCGAATAGATTAACAGTTCTTTGACAATGTAGTGCATGGAATGTTTTACTTATTACCAACGATGATGACAATGGTGATGATAATTACAAACGAATTTGTTAGATTGCCAAACAGGACATGAATGAATTGATGCAGAAGATATTAATGTTGTGTCGTATTTTTACATGAGATAAATCCTATTTGAGTGTAGACTAAAAAGAAGGCGTAAGAGATGTAAGGTATCACACCAAAAACTCCGCTATAAAACTATTATATGGACCTTGTTAAACCAGCTAAGAAGCATTTTTTTCAGATGTGAAATTCATTTTACTTTCGTATTTGACCTTTCAGTCGACATATTGCTGTACTTGCTAAGATGAACCTAATGTTTTGGGCGTAATGCATAATGCTGTAAAAAAAATTGGCTTCAAAGGTAGATAGACTAACGGAGATAGAACGTGCAATGCTGACTTTCCAGTCTAATTAGCGGTTCACCAATTTTTTCACATACCGTATTTAAAGGAAATTGTTGAAATGGGTTTTTAGTACGGTGCCCAATACGAATCCTTACAAATAAAACGAAATTTTTGGAATTTCTGAATGATTGCTTATTTGAAACCACAGGATTAGCACAATAATCAATCCCGTTTGACGCACATGCACAATCGAGACAATTGTGCACATACAATAGATGAAATAAGGTAATGAATTATTTATTTATTTAATATTTTGGATTTTAACAGATAATTAAGTTTTGCGACAAATGAAGTCGGCGATGGGAATCGGCAATAAATATAGCATGTCAGTGATTAGCTGCATAAACCTATATTTCAAAAAGCTGAAAAGGAAATTTAGTTATTAGTTGTGGAAGTAAAGTTGCATAGGCAACGGGGAATTTTTGCTTATTACCATAAACGATGAATGGATTTATGCTGATAAACTTAATTTCACATTGAATGTGAACATATTTACCTACGTTCATGATGAACGTAAAAATGTTGTATGTATGTCCGTATATCATGTAAATTTCACATATCAAACCGGAAATTGTTCAACAGCATCAATTGAAAGTGTTCCATCCATTACATGCCACTTCGTCTTGGTAACAGCCTATTTGTTTGCTTTTCAATCTACTTTACAATTCTCTTAATTTTTAGGGCAAACTAACGAAACGCTTCTAAATTGGTTTGGAATAAAACTATGAAGCGGAAATTACTATTAAATTGGCTACTTGTAATGCATTAGAAAGTTTAATGGAAAGTTTGTTCAAACCACAGTGTAATTTCCTACCTGTTTTATTTTTGAATACAATCAAATATTTTTCTAAAACACTTGAATTTTGGCTATAGTGGCAAACAAACTGAGATAGAAGCTATGCTTGTAGTTAATCAGTAAAAGTAATAGGACAAACGTCACCTCGTCAAATCTTTATCATTCAACATTGGCCGTTTTCATGGAATTGTGAAAAGCACACAAAACATTTACTCAAGTTTGTTGAAGTATGCTCGTATGCAAATATTTTTAGGTCTGCCGTTTGCAAATGCTGTAAGGAAATATACGAGTCGAGATTGGATTAAGTCTAACGAAGAATGTTGAATTGAGTCACCATGTGATAAAGGTAGTGATGTCTGTGTAAGTGCTCACAGTTTTTCCCTTGTGATTGCGTATGCATGCGTAACTGTCCAGTACTAAAGTGCTGCTGGCTGGCTTAAAAGCCCTGAGAAAGTATTTAGTGTTTATTCAAAAGCAAACACATTTAATATTCTCCTGGATTCGTTGTTGAAATACTTGATGTGTTATTTGTATTTGAGTAATTGTAAGGATTCAAACTTGACCAGACTTTTTCCAGCCTCATCTCTGGAAAAGCAAATACAAATTGTAGAACGCCGTCATGTACAAGAATGTAGTGTAAATTTCAATAGAGGCAAGTTTTGAGCCATATGTGTGTGAAGTGAAGGTTTGTGCTGTAGTGCATGGAGAATTTCTATTCCGTGTAATCTACTTCATGAAAAATCATAACTGGCATACTACCAACGGCTCAGTAGAATTACCACGGAATAAGATATAGAAGGAAGGCTTATTTCTCATCACGTCAATGTTATTTTTTTGAAGCCTGTTTTTTACTGCTACAGTTCACATAGACGAGAGGGCGCCAGAAAATAGAGCGCCGCATGTAGCCATGCTCCAGCTGCGTACTTTTGCATTTTAAGTTTGTAATCTGATCTGATCTGTAATAACTTACCAATTAAAATTTCTGGTGCAAGTGAACATTATGTAAATGAAATGAAAGTAATTTTTAATGAGCATTTACGTAACCGCAACATTACTGCTTATTAGTGCGCTGATTGGGTAGTGGTTAAATAAAGGTGTATCAATGTACGACGGTAAAATGACAATATATCAGTTTTGGGCATTCTATAACGTTAAAAAAGCTTGATACATACTATTTAACAATTAATTATAATCCTATTTAAAGATGGTTGCCTGCTTCGTCGTCGGCTGCAAATCTGGATATGGGCGGACCGGAGCATACCACAGCTTTAAAATACCTCGTAACGCATCAGAAGAAATTCGTCAAAAATGGAGATTGAATATTCCAAAGCGAGCGGACAGGAAACTAGATTTAACTTCATGCTACATTTGCCATCATCACTTCGAGGAGAAATACATAATTAAAACCACCAAGGTTATGATGGGCGATATTCTAGTAAAGGAAGAGAAACGACAACGATGGAAATTATCAGATGATGCTGTGCCAACCTTGTTTTCCAACTTAGTGGTTCCACTTTACTACGACAGAAAAGATAATCCACGAAAGGCTCCCAAAGAAAGGCATATACTTAAAGATTTTGAACTTCCATCTGCGGAAAAAACGGATGTGTGCGAAGTAAAATCAGAAACTTGTACTTCTTTAGCAATAACAGATTTTACACACGTTCCTCTTCCAGAAGGATGGACATTACAGCGAATAAATGAAGATTTTATTTTCTCTAAATTGATACACTATGACACGAATCTTGTTCCCCACTTTTACGCCAGCATTCAAGTAGAAACTACCATTCTTCTAGCACTCAAGTCGATCAAAATAAAAGGAAAAAATGTGACTGAACAGTATTCAAATAAGTATCTTCTGAACGGTTTAGACATAAAGGAAATAATTTCATTACTGGACAAGACACAAGTTTGTGATGGGATTCAAACTGATAAAATGCTTCCCTTAACCGAAAGTATGTACGCTGTTCAATGTGGCAACACATGGTTATCTAGAAATTGTGACCGTCTATTGGAGAGAAATGATAACCCATGTCAACACTGCACCTTATTAAAACAACATATGTTCTCAAAATCAGAGATTGGAAAGTCAACAACAGCAAGGAATTCAGGTGCATCGATGATGTCTCCAGCCATCAATACTCTTAGGAAAAAGAACAGAAATT
>JAHZMZ010005167.1:0-20052 GCA_027743805.1 Lepidocyrtoides sp. E14
GAAGGGCGGGCCAATGGTAGGCAATAATAACGAAATGCAATATTATCGAAGGCAATCTTAGAGCGATTACACTGTATGTAAAATCGGATAATGTGTGGAGAAAATCAAAAATTAATAGCTAGCACTATTTAATAATAAGCAGACACATGATCATAATAATATTCATCCTTTCAGTTTATGCAAAAAAATCATGCCTATAAATGGCACGTAAAAGTATTAGGGAATGAAATAAACTTTTAAAAGAGTTACCCATCCCAAATCTGAAATGAAAAGGAATGGTTCCTATCCAAAGTATTGCTCATCTACTCATCTGGTTTTCTTTCTTTTTTTCATTCCGAAACATGCATCGTGGGAAACATGCTCTCCAGCAGACAAGATCATGTTATCATGATCTTTTGAGGTACGCATCGTCCCATGCTAATACAACCGTAAAATTAGGTATGGTACAAGCTCGCTCAGGCATTTTTTAAAAGCTACATATGTACGTATACGTATTTGTATATTATGTTGCTCGATGATAATAATAATAATAATACTGCAATGGCACTCACGAGACTTGGTCGCATTATACTGCTTTCGTGAACGTTTCATGTTGACAATTTTTATTGGTATATTATTTTTAATGGTCAGTGCCGATAATGAATTTTGCCATGAAGTCTGGGCAAAATAGAAGAATTAAATTGGCGACGATTGTAATTTGTTGTTCGAAATGTGTTTCACACTTGATGACAAACAAGTTTTACACAGAAGGAACAAGCATTCATTTAATATAATTAAATTGGTATAACTCGGCAAGGTTGTTTTTCGTTTGTCATCACGATCATCATCATGTTTGTAATAAACACACAAATGTGCCATATATGAAAAATAAATCCGATGTGACGATATAAAAAAATCAGAATTTGACAGTTGCTAGCCTAAGTTACTCATAACTACACGCTACCAGTTGCTACCTGGCACTTTTTTGGTATGTCTCATGGCTTTCTTCATTTAGAATTCAGTCAAGTAGATTTATTTATTACGAAAATGCAAAGTCCACACACACACACACACACACACACACACGCCAGTTGAACAGAAAGAGAGAACCTATCAGAAAAGTGCACTGAAAGGCCACAAGATGTTTTATGCATCCAGACCCGGTCCTTCTGGTCCACTGTATTTTTTAAAACTTGGGATAATAATATAAAATAATCTGTCATCCTGTTTGTAGATCATAATAGCATTTTTTTGCAGTTAAATATTTAATGAGATCATAATCGGATGACACAGGTAGGACAACTCTCGCCACAGACTGGACTGACTGAGTGACATGGTTGCGCGTATGAAACGTGTTAATAGTAATAAGAAGCAATGATGACATCATGTTTCACCTTATTCATTTTCTATTGACTTACTTTATTACTTTATTTTTTACTGACGTGATACTCTTTAAGTCTTTATACTTTTCTTTTTACAAAACTGTATATGTTTTGTACTCAAATCATTCTTCAAACTTCCTATGTGTATATTTGAATTTTTGTAAATAATTGCTTATTGAAACCCCTTCTTACGCTATCTATCTTTCCAATTTTGTAAATAGATCATAATTTCGGAATCCATCTTCCAAGTATCATTGCATCTGCGTGCATTGCAGGAGCATTGGCTCCACTCCTCGGTCCGCAATCCATGATGGAAGTGATCCAGACTATTCACCAAGCAACCAATATTGAAGTGGTAAGTGTGAAGTTGATTATTCCTGATGCCGATGATGAGGAGGATTAATGGAATAAATAATAATGACTTTTTTATATCAATTGAATATTCATCAAATTTCCTTCCCCTTTTTGTACTTTACGATTTTTAATTATATTCATTACATCTTCATTCCAGCTTTTTTTGTCTTTCACTCTTCAATCATCTTTGAGAACACTCATGTAATTAAAAATTTTCCAGCACACTCTCCAATTATCCTACTTACTGAAATTATAATAAGCATTTCTGAATAAATTATAGTAAGCATTTCTGTTAAAATGATTATCATCATCATCATTCTTTAACATCCATGTAAAGTACATGGATGATGAAGTGCACTTTCATGAAGACCTTATCTTCGTAGGTCAGGATACCGCCATTTGAGAGATGAATTATTCATGTGAATGTACTGTCCCATGAAAAATTCTCATTAAGAAATAGTCAACAAGCTTCTGGCTTCAGCCAAACTGTTATGTAAGGTCAGTGTGGGAAATGTTTTTTAAGTAGCATTGTAAGTATTTCATCGCATAACATACTACTTTTGTAGGTATGTTATTATGGCACACTTCAGAAAGGTCACATACATACTCCCTTGTGCTCTCAAGTGCTCTTCATCGAATTACAAAAACGCCACTTGGTACTTACACGACGGATTTACGCTGGAGCAAGTGCATCGGAATGTGAAAATCTCATTTCTTCTTATTGTTATTATATTGTTTTTCCTCACGTTTTTACGTTGTCGGCAAATGTGAACAATGAACATAAAAATATGCAATATATGTAGTATCGTTAAAATAATTCACATTTTTGTGGGTTATTACATGGTCGAATTGAAATAATAAGAAGAAAGAAGAGAAAAATGCACAAACTAATACCTGGCAACAATCTCAATGCACTTTATGACATGACGTTAAACATACCTTCCCTACCTACCTAGCATACTTTGCACGATTTGTTCGTGTAGGTCGCGTTCACGTATTTTCATTTTCATTCATATGCTTCTCCATCCTAAAAACATGCTAAGTACTCTGCCGAACGAAAGTGAAGATGATCATGCGTATTTTTGTTGTTGTTTTGAATGCAATTCTCGGTATATAATGAATGGGGATGGGAGCAGAAAGGAACTTGAGGATTGAGTTATTGTTTTGTAGGATTTTTGCCTAAAAATGGGTTCATTTTATGAGTGCATAATGTACAAAGTACAACTTTTGGGTAATTCATTCATTCCTTCATTCATTCATTCTTGTACGACGAACACACACATGATTTGCATTATACGCATATACATGCGAACTGAAGAGTTTAACAAAATATTCTGTTTTTTTTTTACTTTTCCAAGAAAAAAAACAAACCTTTAAATGAATGAATTATTAGATTCCTTACAAGGAAACTTGCAGATTGTAGGTAGAGTACTGGTGATGAAATGCAATGTAAATTAGGAGTCACACCATCTCTCTTTCATTCATTTTTTTTCCATTCTTAGAGAAAAAGACTTTTCCCAACAGGCTGTTTCCAGAGATCACTCGCTCTCACAAGTTAGTTAGTAGAAACTAGGTGAAGCCAATTGATTGTAAATAAGGAAGGGTATATTCTTTGTGCACAATAAACAAAGATTAAGAATCGTTATCTCTGTCTTTATTTATATATTTTTTTCGTATACGTATGCATTATTATGCCCACTTCTGTTCATCATCACCGTGTTACCCATTTTATCAATGAATGAAAAAAAAGGAATGAATGAAATGTGCTTTATAGCACCATCGCTTATCATTATGGTATGAGGTATTCCTCATCAAACAAGTATTTAAGGCTAATGCTCCCACGCACACGTTACCTTGCGCACTACACTTTTTTTGTGAGAACAAATTAAAAAAAAGGTATGTTGCATATTTCCCACGACACATTATCCACCGACTCATTGGAAATTTCACTCTGAACCTTTTCCATTTTTGTCAATGAAGAAGAAGGAGAAGGTAGGAATGGCAAAATGTTTTTTTTTTTTTTTTTTTTTTTTTTGCGTTTCATCTGGTCGTCTTTCAGTCTCCAAAATCCCTAGATTTTTGTTTGTTACTCATACATACACACACAAACGTCTTCAACTTTGGTTGAGAAAGGTACTTAAGAAACTGTAAAATTGGTATGTGTACATTCTTGCATGTTGGTGGCATGAAACCAAAACTATGTTCCCATGAATATGAGAAGTGTGTATTGGGGAGTAGTTTTAATAAGGTAAAAAAGAGAAATTTTCAGTTTTTTTTTTCATTTTTTCAAAGGTTTTGTCTCATACAACAGCCAAGCTTGAAATATTCGTGGGACTGATATTCTGCGTACTAGTAGTTGTAAATATGCAGCCAAGCAAACATAATAATATTATTGTGTGCTGTCTGAAGCTTTATCATTGAATAAGTATGCATTTGATACCTCACGTAATATTCTTATGAATCAATTGCACTTTTCCCTGCTGCTGGAGAAATTGATAGTAGTAACCAACGATCAACGACCAACCAGACACAAAATATTCAGACAAAATGTACCGTCGTCGTCTTTGTGTACTTTATTAAAGACGTCGATTATATCAAAAGTGTTGTGTTTGAATGATAAAACGATATTTGTGAATGAATTACTTACTAAACTTAAGTAAGTAGGTGGGTAGGTTTTTTATGGTAGAAAAAAAGTGTGTCGACGGGTAAACAGGATGAGTCTCATTCATGATGGCGATGTAAATGTTTATTTTCTCCCGAGTAAATGTAATAAAAACTCTACTCTTGAGTCATGGAGAACGGCCTTGTTTTGAATGACGGTAGATAGACGAAGCAAATTGTGAATGAATGCATTCATGGATATTTGAGCTGTCATCAATGAAAATAGTCAAAAAGTGCGAAATGACTGGGAGACAGATTATTCTAAGCCAAAAGATTTTTTTTTTCATTTTTTACAAAAAACCTTAAATGACATCACTATAATAAAGTAATTATGGCGCCATCAATTACAATTATGTCAATTCAGTCAGAATGTTGATTTTCATTCTTTTTTGCTTGTTATGCTACTTTCATCAATTAAAATTCTGCAGTGTTAAACTGCATCATTAACTGAATTACCTTCCTCACATGACTAATAAAAATAAGTAGTTAAATTTGGAGGGATGGAAAGATCTAAAGAACATTAGGAAGATTTCCAGCTTAAGTTGCATTACAGTTCAGAACTCTGGGGCAGTACAATAGGGACATTTTATGATGGTGGTGGTGGTATGTTCACTTAAAATAGTTGCAGAAGGGAACAAGTCGTATTGGAATTTTCGGTACTAGTTGCTGTTGATGATGGTGGTGTTAGATTTCCTACAGCGTATGAAGTACAAGGTGCAGTTGGCGCCATGATGAGTAAATGTCTCTACTTGAAACATTTTTCTTCACAGTCCGTCACCAGTTGTGTCGGTAGTTTCAGCTTACTTCTTTTTGTGTATCGTTTTTTTTGTATGTGACCAGACCAGACCATGAACCTTTACTCATTTAAAATGTCATGTTATATGATGTTCTAAGGGAAACGGCATGCAGGCAGGGTGGTTTTATTTTTTGGTGTGAATCTCTTCTCGGAAAATTGAAATGTAATGCCACGGTGGTGGTATAGTAGAATGATGGCACACTAGCACTAATCTGTATTGTAAATACGTATTGCTTTTGTTGTCTCTGCTGTTAGAAAATGTTTTCGTTTTTCATGGTGGTTCATGCCCGGTTGTTGCCCATGTACACAAGTAGGTACATTCCTATATATCCATGAATTTTAGGAAAATATGATCTCTTGTTTTAAAGCTTGGGCGAAAGCTAAAAATTAATTTGGTGATGAACGATAAACAGAAAGGGGAAGATTAGTTTTTGTTCAAGTGCATTTCAAAATAAAATATAGTATGGAATAGGGAATGGAGGTAGACACGTTTAAGTTATAGTGTTTTCGGACAATAAAATCTCATATTGATAGATAAAAAAAAGTCAATTGGGGTTGCTGGAATATTTTTAGCCATTATTGGGGCATTGTGAACATTGACTTAAAAGGATTTTTTTTGTTTCTTCAACAGGATTTGCTCCGCGCATGTATTGACCAGTTAAAATTGAAAGTACAGATGACAATCGAGGAAAACTCAAGGGCCCCGGACAACGACTGTCCGGGGTTATCACAAAACTCTTCAAATACGCAAAACGGCACGATGAACACGATGGAAGTAACGGTAGAGGACAAACTCTCCGAAATAAGTCAAGCAGGAACTCCAACTGACGTAGCGGATATCCACTTTTAAATTCATGCACTTTATTCAACACTCCAAGTACAGCAACAAACAATGCCTGATAAGAGATTTCGTAAAACGCTACGAAAACGAAAATTCAAATCAATTTCTTCTTATGACTATAGATCTTATTAATGTTTATACTACTTAATAATTTTCCTTAGGTTAAGTTAAGATTTCTAGTTAGTTGTTTAGGTACTCAGGATTAAAAAAATACCGAAAGTCATTGCACATTGGTTAAGTAATCAGAGATACGTTACAAGTGCGATCAATACTTTATGCAAATTTTTACATAAAAATGGCCAATCACGCTTACATTCTCTTTCTAGAGAATATTTTTTAAAATACTTGTAGTTGTCAAGTTCCTTGGGTAACAGCATGGGTAACTTGTTAGTCAATAATGAAAATAAATTCGGGTCTTGAACGAGTTTAAAACTCTTTACTACGTTTAAATACAAACGGACAACATTTGAAAATAGTCATGTATGTTCATTCGCTCATTTAACTAAAGTTTCTTGTCATTTTTTTTTTCCTCTGAAAAGATGACACTGAAACTGAGCAACGTACAATTTCACTGCCTCTTATGAGTGGTGTGTGCAACAAATACGCTTTCCAAAAGTTTCATATTCTATTTCATAAAGATTTTTTTTTACATCAATTAACATTCACAGGGATTTGACTTTAAAATGGTCCATTCAGGCACATTAAGCATATTAACATTATTATAATTCAAAGTATGAATCAAAATTTAGCCTTCTGATACAATTTACTTTTTACTATTCTGTATTAATTAATTAACTGCACATATTAAACAGTCTGATTTCATTTAAATCATACACTTTCAAGAATCATACCTCAAATAACAGTATATAAAATAAAATACAGGAATAATAATAGCAGTAATAGGATTGCGATTTTTATAGATTGTCAGTGATTAAATTTTTCACATGGCTGTAATTCGCATATTAATAAAGTCTTTTCGCAACGGGTAATAATTAAATAATTTACTAAATATACATACATTACTACTTTTAGGAAGAGCAGTTTTTGCCAGTATCATGTTTGCTATTGAATAACTATATTCAGCTTCCTTCTCGCTTTCTTCTCTATCTAGCTTAATTTAAAACAATAGTTAATGTGTTTATTTTGCTTTTGTAAAATTTTGAATTTACTTTCCAGACGTTGGGTTTTGGGATAACTGCATCTAACTCATAATTAGTCAGCTGTTTATCCTAGCTTACAAGGGGAAAGCCAACATACGCTTATTTTTTACAAAAGAAAATAATTATTATTAATATAATTAATAATGAATATCATCCTTTAACGTTTAAAATATAACATAATATTAAGTTGTCAATTGACACATTTAGAATTAAATCAAATGCAGTTAGCTGCATTTTTCGAAGCATGGCCATGAAATTTAATCTTTAAAATTCAATGGAGATTACTATTCTTCCTTACAAAGAATGATTATATAAATCAAGATTTTTCCTCAATTATTGTCTCCTTTTCTTTACTAGTTGTCAGTCGTTTTCCATATTTTCTCTTCGTTATCGGCTATATTATGAGCATATCGACTGTAATAATAACTCTTTCAAGACCTTGAATTTTTAATGAAAGCACAAATTGAATTACCATGTTTCAGCATTGTATAAAGTGTTAAAACTCAGGCTTTTTTTGAGACTGCTAGCAAAATCTTTGAGTATTTTGAATAATTGTAGTTATTTCTCTCTATCTATAGTGCTATAAGAAAAATAAACAGAGTGGGAGTTTATGACATGTTGGCCAAGTATGAATTCAGACCCATTTTACTGTTCAAATTGGGTAATTATACCGGTTTAAAAGGCTTCCAAATTCCAAGTAACATGGGCATTTTGTTATAATAACATTAACAATTAATAGCATTAATATCTGGAAATGTTAAAAATCTATTTTTTAGTTGTATTGCATACTTGGCACTCTTAATAATTTGCATCCGGGTTACTTTTCTTGTTAATTTAAAGTCCATTTTGTAGCTGTAGAAAATATTCTAGGCAATGCACATAGTTTTTCATACTTTTATTCAGATGCGCTTGAAACTTAAGTCATTTTAAAACAAGACTTATAGGTCTCTGGAGAATCTACCTCTTAAAAATATGAACGCGTCTAGTTAAATGTCTGCTTTTATACAGTGAATTTTGCCATCTTTTCACAAGGCATATTCATATGAATTATGGTTTAGCATTTGTATAATTTAAAGTACTCTCGGAAATGTGGATGTACATATTTAATTGTTACGTATATATTTTCAATAGAAACAAAGGTGCGGTAGTAGTAATACCATTATATTGTAAATTCATAGTTTATATAGATTTAAAATTATAAATTTAGTCATAGAAAACTGAAATGCTGAGTTATAAGACAATCAATTTATAAGCCAAAAAAGATACGTAGGTAGATGTTTACTTAATTACACTGTAACCGACTGAAATTTGCCGCGCAGTTTGCACGAGGAATGATGAATTTCATTTTAATATAAATAGAATGCACACGTTTTAAAATATGGTGATGTAACCAGCGTAGCGTGAGGTTCCTTACCAAGATAAAAGGACAAATTAAATTATGATTAAAATGTTGAAAATACATAAAAAAAACAAAAAAAGACAATAAGTCTAGTGAGATACTGCTGCCGTCGATATTGTAACTACAAATATTAAAAAGCGCAGCCTTTAAAAATACGATCGTGTAGCCCAGTCCAGTCCTCATGCCGTTTAATAGCTGTTAATAATAAATAAGAGCAAACTACTAACTGCTTTAGCATTATTGAAAACGTTATTGCTATTTAAAAAAGTATTTATTACACAAGATATAAGAAAATAGAGACTGTAACAACAAGGGAAAACGCTAGTACATAATATATATATGGATTTGTGTGTGGGTCTTTATTAATTGTCTTTAAAACTATAAATTGTACGGAATGAAGAAGAAGTTATATAGGTTTACTATTATTATCTTGGTCATAGAACTAAGCAATACTGATAGAATACTTTGTACTTAGATATACTATTAGCTATTGTTAGTATTTAATATTTGTGGTGTTTGCACGTACCAATGTTTAAAAATGATAAAATTGTATAGATATATAAAAGCACATGCAATGCAGATAAGAACTTGCTAATAAAATTGTTTCATTGGTGAATTTTAATTGTTATACTACTACTCTGAACACACTTACAACTTCCGTTTAGCACAATAACGTAAAATAGTTATTCAACTTTAAAAATACGCTTATATTTATGAAAACGGTTGTTTAAAATTTCGTGTAGTTGCTGTTTATTGTTAAATACATTTAAGTTGAGAGAAATGAGTCTAGTGTGTCAAAATGCAAATAAATGTAAGTAGCTATGTGGGTTGACGGTAAAGAGTTATTGGTTAAATGACACTTTATAAAGTTACGAGAGTTCTCCATTATTCTAAAAATAATTGAAACTATTACAAACCATTTGGGCACATAATTAAACTTATTGATTACACTTTGTTAAAAGGGGTAAATAAAAAGAATGTTTTCAAAAACTGCTCATGTTTTGCTAAAAAAAATAGTTTAGAATGCTTGGTATTGTCGAATAATACCGAATAAATGTACCTTAAGATATATCCGTAAATTCCTGATTACTAAAAGTAATTGTGTAAATCTGGTATTTACGTGTTTGACTGATACGTAGTAAATAGTTTTTTTTGTTACTTTTGTTTTATACAAAATATAACAATATTATGTACTTGTAATATTTGTAGTGCCTAAAATCGTCTGAAATGATTTTAACTGTTGTCGTCTGTATGATATATCAATTTCATATATAAAAGTAATTGAGAACTGTAATCCCTCAAAATTATGTCTGAACTCTTAAGTATCCATTTGTGATACTTTTCGTTTGTAAAATATTGAATATTGTTTAATGTACATGATTTTGAATATTAAATGTATTATGGATGTTGTTCTATGAAGAATCGTATATAATATTGATATATTATAAGGAACAAAAATTAGTCAAAAAAATTATGACCGTTTGTAAATTTCAGTACGTACGAAAGAGATTATCAATAAAATTTTAGTCGCTAAAACATAATATTTCATGCATTTGATAATCAACGGTTGATTACTTTTTTATGCACCAGAGCTTTGTAGTAAGATGAACATTTTCCCAAAAAATTAAAGCTACATGAAAATAAAATTCATCAAAATGCAGGATTCCACATTCCATGTAAGACGCATCACCGATTACCACTTGCTGCCACACAACAACACCTTACGAAACTGCAACTCTGGTACGTACGACGAACGTGGCCTTTGTTCATAATTATCCATGTAGCCATAGAAGTTTAGGGGAAACTTGATAATAAGCGGTTGCAAGTGGTATTTTGACTGCTGGCAGAAATTCTCCTACTACTTTTTGCAGAATACGTGCATTGGAATTGGCATATCAAATCAAAACAAACGTGAACATGAGTTTGAGAAAGACCGAAACCGGATCCGTTTCGTGTGTAGTGATCAATAAAAAACTGATTTATTTCTAATCGACCGATTGATTGTGTCATTGTTCATTCATCTAGCTGTGACCAAGACAATGTCATTAAATGCAGTTTGCTTTTAGGCTGTAAATTAAGTTTAATAAGAAAAGACGTTCAAAAATGTTACGAATTTTGAGACGTACTCCTACCATTCATGCGTTGGAAACTTCAGGACTGGTTACACTATTTCCTTTAGCTAGTATTATTGGTCACCAACTGGAGAATTCCTCAGCGTTTGTAAACTCTGCCAGTAATGGAAGTGTTCGGTTGTATTCATCACTATCGGGGATAAGACATGCTCATAGTGGCGTTTGGAATGGTGGTGGCAAGGGTTACGGAGTTGGCCTTGGGAATCCCTTGGAAAAGAGTTTACTCTTGTCTGGTTTCTCGCGCTTGATTTTGGAGCACAGCAGAAGCAAAACAAGAGGAGGTTACTTTATGAAAGAAGGTCGTCCTGGATGGAGAAGAAGGCGGAATAAAGAGTTTTTGTCGCGAGAAGCGGTATTGCATCCTTCGTCGCCGGTTATTGATATGAAATTTCCATGGCCGAAGAATGATTTTGAGTCATTACCATCGGAATTATTCAATGAGGAACGGGAGGAACTGAGCCAGGCAGAAATAATTGATAAGCAAAACGGTAGTTTTGTGCGAAAGTTTTAAAAGCAGTACAAACATTAATCTCTTTGACTGGATTGACTTCGGAAAAATTCTTTATTATATATTTTTCTTATTAGCCGTGGTAAAAAGCATAAATAGTCAAATCAGTAGTCGCTCGGAAGGAAGACTATTTGCTATTGTCCTCCTCAATGGAAAACAATTTAAAGTCACTCCAGAAGACATCATCATTGTGCAGGATTACTTTGCACCCACTGTCGGAGACCAGATTAGACTGAATAAGGTAATAGCATTGATCATTCCGTGACTAACATATTTTATATTTGAAATATTGGTTTCTGCTCCATTTCATCAATAGGCATAGAGTAGAGTGTATGTTTAAAAGTGCTTAAACTCTTAATTTCCTTTTATTTAGATCCTACTTGTTGGCGGAAAAGATTTTACTTTACTAGGATGCCCTCTTCTTGATGACGGTTTTGCTAGAATTGAGGCAACTATCATCGAAAAGACGTTGTCATATACCAAAATACACTTCAAATTCAAAAAACGGGAGAACTATCGACGATTAAAATGTAAGCTACTTGGTTTTCCATTCTCTTGTTTTTCTCCAACTGTACTATCTGTCACAAGCTTATATTAATTGCGCTTTCAGTTTGCAAAACGCCGTACACAATGCTGAGGATAAATATGATCGAGCTGTTGCAGCCATTGAACATGGTCAAGTCGGACTCTGTAACTGCGGACCATCAATCGTCAGTTCTGTAAAAGATGTAATTATTATAACGTGAACCACATAAATAAAATTTTATTAGCCCCTTTGTAACCTTTTAAAAAGATTTATTTACGGTTTGAATAATTTCAATCATTGCACATTAAAGCATGTGAAACCAAATATGTACGATAAAATAATATGATATTGAACTCACAATAATTTTACGTGTATGCATTCCCCGATTTCAATCGCAAGATCAAGGAAGCATTTACGTGTTCATCGTAAAACTTTGAACTCGGTGAAAATTTATGTTTTTCTTAGTTATGCAAGTTGCCACAAGATACAAGATGATTAGTTTTTTATTACTTTTACATACAGAACTGAGAGAAGTAAAAGGTAAACCTGCAACAAATATAACATTATTTTTATGAATAACTGTATCTTTTTACTTTAACCGTCAAAACCGAAAAGAGATAAACATTGGACGAGGTAGAATCTAAACAATCGATCATATTATTACCATGAAGACCATAACATTTGTTTAAATATCATGACAACAGATTTCTTGAAGTAGGAGTGAAGATCGAGAAACAACTACGATGAGTTATCAGTGACAACAGGTATCGATTCATGTCGACTAGAGGTACATTAGACTTCCATAAACTGGATATGATATGATTACTCAGGGGTGTACACGTTTATTCACAATTAAAATTATGAAAAGAAGATTATGTTCAATTACTTTTTCGTTTTCTACTTACTACTACTGCCCTTGTATCATAAAGCACTAATCGTAGCGATTTCGATTACTATTTTAAAATGGTAAACTATGAAAACCGGGTTATTGATGAATGTAGACACCACAATCTTAAAACTACACTGTAACTAACTTACAAATTGAAAATGTTATCATCATTCATGAAGTATCAGTGCTATGTAGTTAAAACAGATACTGTTGAAATTCGTGACGCTGGACTTTCGTCAAGTCATTTAAATTATGAATTAGTTAATTAGTGTTTTCACGTGTTACATATTGTAATACAATAAATAAATAATATAAGGCTTATATTGAAGGAATTTCATTTTCAAATGCACAAACATGAAACCTTCTGAAAATGAGTGTCCTGATTCCAGCTCCGCACAATGCATCAAATTACTGTTATCCACAACACCCTGTTTTATTAGACTCAGGTGCACTAGCAGTTTCTTCACTGTTGTCCACAATCACAACATTTCTTCTAGTCGTTGGTTTCCTTTGCTGTCCTTCAGATGTTGAAACCATTCGTTCACTTAGGTCTAAGAACAACTCTTCAATGTTGTGATTTAGTTTTGCCGATGTGTGATAGTGTTTCGCACCAACCAGTGCTGCGTAGCTAAAATTTAAAAATAAATTTTGTTAGATAAGCTATTTTCTGCTGCTTTTTTCCAGCCAAGAATGAATAAACTTTACTACTGCAACTGCAGTTATAAAAACTCACTTTTCTGCTTCTTCCGTACTAACCGTCCTCTGATTTTCGAGATCAGTCTTATTGCCAGCAATGGAAAGGCAGATGTCATTGCCGAGCATCTTTTTCAATTCTTTAACCCATGTTTTAACCTGGAGTTAACATTAAACACGCGGTAAAAAAATGTTCCATAGCATGTAAGAAGACAAAGTTTGTTTTAATGAGCATTGTTTTATTGGTTAGTAACTGAATCCGACGTCCTGCTAGATTAATTCGTTTTTGTAGAAAGGATGCCTAAACGCAAAAAGAATCACAGGGGTATTACATTGAAAACTTTGCTCAGCGTAAGATTTTTTGTAGTTACAGTTCGAAGTTGAAGTTTTTTGGCTAATATTACATGCTCACCTGTAAGGTTGTGACGTGCTTATCATTGAATCTGTCTTCCACATATCGCAGGACAACGGATGTCTTACCTACACATCCTTCTCCTAACAGTACAACTTTAAAGCTGAATGAGCGGGAGCTGCCACCCATTGAAGATCCTGAGGTTGTGTCCATATTAACAGTTGCATTAATAATTGTTACTTATCTATCAATCACGTGGCCAAAGACCCAATCGAAATAAATCACTTTGACGACAGCACCATTAATAACTTTTACGTAAAAAATAGAAACCTACAAGCTTTAACAAGCTCTTCTAACTAAACGATAATAATAGCACGATATTCAATACGCAACCTAACCTAATAAGTGACATATAACCTAAACCACATGATCACTCATTAAAAATATCGTTCTTTAAGACACTTGCAATTCTCACTTTAAATTACACATGAAGTTTCATTTTTCTTTGTATACTAAAGTGTTCTAATTATTACCAGTTTCAAAATCGTAATCTCTCTGTCTTGATTGTTTTTGTGTTTTCAAAATTTTCGATAAAATAGGAATGATATTTTTGCAATATGATCAAGTTTAAAACTGACAGCAACGACGATTCCTACCACTACTGAACAGTGCTCTGCCTCTGTTTTCCTAATCCTTACTTTTCCATTTTTAAAACTGAGTCAACTCACATTATCTCATTCAGTACTAAAATACAATTTGTCAATAACCATACAAAACTATCTCCATTTACTTGTTTTTTTTTGCTAATTTAGTGAGCAGAACGACTGATAGACAAGAAGAAGCATTTAACTGTTAACTGTGGAAAAAAATTAAAATTAAGAACGACAAAAGATACTGGGCTGGAGTAGTATATTAAACTAATATCTAACTGAAACCTTTCATCACCTGACTCTGACCAGGCTACTAACAAACACGTCCGTCTCTAATCAAAAGAACGAAACCATAAAAAAACAATGGAAAAATGGGTATGGGTATGGACTACGGTTAGACTTCTGACTACGTAGTAGTAGTACACGGACAAGGACGGAATCAGGAAATTTCACAACACAAAACTTGTCTTTTTGATTGGATTCAATTCTCTTCATGTAAAGTGCATTGATGTTTGGTGTTGGAGTCGTGTCGTCAACGTGTATGCGTGTTGTGTTGTTGTGAACAAGCAAATCACCTTGCAGACAGAACTAAACACAATCTGAGCCTGAGTGTAAATGCGCTGCTCCCCTGTTTTGCAAATTGCATTGCATATTGCATTGCAAGTTGCGATTCGCAAATGATTTAAGCAGGATAGCATGGAAACATGATGTTTAAGATTTTAGTAACCTTTTGAGATGATTTGGACGGAGAATTCAATGGAATTTTTCCACTCCGACACCTGAATGCTGGTACCATTTAGTTACATAACTGATAGTATTTTGAGGTAACGCCCATTCTGGTTATAAATGATAAAGAAAATATTATGTTCTCCGATGCATTTTTACGAGTCGAGATGAGACAATTTTTTTTTTGGAATTTTCAACCGAATTTTTAAAAAATGATACCACCGGAACTTTCTAACCGTAATTCTGCTGCGCTGAACTGTTTCTGCACTGAATTCGGATAACCAGAGTAAGAAATGGCACAACCCACAGATTTTTAAAAAAAAGTACCAATGCGAATGACCACGTTTTCAAATGGTTAAAATTGTAGGTGGCAGGAGTCGCATATAGTGCAATCAATGAAGTTAAGTAAATAAAACTTTTTCATTATATGCTTCCCATAAAATATACAAATTCAAGCCACAAATAAGATCAACTTATGCATCGTGATTCTTGAATATTGTGTATTGTGTTCCTCTACGCTAAAAAACAAAAACTTTTGAAATTTAAACGATTCAATAGTTTTTCATTGGTAAAAACACGACTTCGTAATTCAAAACTTTTACTGACTCTACACTCTACGTTGGCTACATGAATTTAAGTATGTAATATACATGACTCATAAATGCACTGGGTATATAAATGTACTACTTCATTCAGCATTCGGACCCCAGCTCGCCCAGCGACTACTGTATGTAATGAAGCCATCGCTTTTATAACTTTTCCGTTCGCATTGAAAATTGTCATGGCTCATTCACACAATTGTCGATGATGGGAGAACTAATAATTGCTCTATAGTTTACAAGAGCATGATTATTTTAAATATATGATGCGAACATGAAATGTTGTGACAATAAATTCAATATGTAAATAATCATGCTAATTACCAACAACAAGGTAGACAAATAAAAACAGAATGTTCTTTATTACTACGTAACTTCTGATGGAACAGGAATGACACATATTTTTAGTAACACTATACTAATTATTACGAATAAAGGGAAGCATTAGGGTTAAAAAATCAATTTCAATATCGCACACCCCATGTTATTCCATTTTACATAAATACAAGTCACTGTTAATTAATGTAATCAAGAGACACATTGTAGATTATCAAAAGTGTACAGAGAATTAAAAACGCTTAAGCTACGGAAATTTCTGTGTTGTATTTAATAACGCGTGGGGTTCCAGCTTCTGAGGACCGTTTTCCATGGATGCGGGCAGACCATTTGTTACAACGACAAACAATTATTCCAATGAACGCTAGCACTGCTCCGGGTATAATAATGAAGAAGCCAAAGACGAAACAGAATCGGCGAAACTCACTATAGATAACCCCAGTACAGGATTTGACATTTTTTGCTGTTACGGAACCATAATAAAGCCTGAGAAAGAAGCAAAAAAAGCGTATGATGTGAATTACATTATTTACATCAACTTATACTCATCATTTACACAACCTATATTATGATAATGAATTATGAATATGAATTCGGTGAAAATGCTTACTGGTTTCCATGCAATCCGTCCAACGCTTCGTTTATCCAGTCACACTTGCGAGGACCAACGTCAGGAGAAGTGGCATCACTGGGGTGCGCCAAAGACAACATTATCCCCAAGATAATTGGAAGGTAAGTTACCAGAACGCGAACTTTGATTTGAGGAGCCTTCATATTCATGTATGTTGATGGTATCATCGTCCCGTATAACAGTAAGTCCAGAAATGTTGAACGAATCCAGCCTTCTGACGGTTAGTCCGAATAGTGTATTGAACCAGCAACTGTCCTTTACAGCAGGGAAAGACAATACAATATCAGTTAGATGATAATCGAATGAGCAATATTTTCTTCCTTTAAAATTTACCTATCCACTCCGGTGTATTTGAAAAACCGTGAGTCAGATCTACTCTTTCTCACTTTCAATCAATCTAATATAAGCCTGAAGTCTAAGCCAAGAGAAGAACTAAAAAATGTCACAAATAAACTTTGAAACAATGAATTAGTTGACTACCCGATCATAACCTTCTAAAGTGAATAGAATCTTTGAGTCTAAATATAGTTACTTACCAATGTACAATGAACGGCCAACAATAGTGTATTATGGTTGTATGTTCTCACTGAAAGCTTTTCAGCAATACGTCTGACCTTCCAACTCCCAGTTACGACCAGAGGAATAACTTATTGACTGACGGATGATGACGGATTTTGACTGAAGAAAGAGGGCTGTAAACTTCTGAAACTGCAATGATGGCGACAATTAGTTTTCATGCTCTATTTATACCCCTTGGACGACAATCTCGACATTTCCAGAGAAACTCTGCTGCTAAAAGTATTCTAAAATTAGATCCTAAATTTATCTGTGACCTAATAATTAAATAAACTAATTTTCTTAATTTATATTCAGACTTGAATGTTGAAAAATGGGAGAGGATCGGCGCAACAATGTTTCCAGAAAATTACGAATTATGATTAATTAGAAGAGAAACGAATATAATAATTTATGTGCTTAATTCTATTGACTACTTTTCATGACTCCTGTATTTACAAAACTATCTAGAAATATTCAAAATAGATCGCTATCTAATCTATCAAATTTCTTCTTCCACAAAAAAATCCACAGCAAAGCAATTCGAATAATCTTACGGCAAATGCAAATGCAGTTGTACAATTTGTAGATCACATTAAAGTTGAATCGAAAGCGGGACAAGTACCTTTTGCGTTTGTTGCATGCATTAAACTCGAAATTCAACATTTACTTCAATCAGTTAATTTCCATTTAAAGTAGGAACGTTATTCACAACTCATACGTAAATACTTTCTCCAACCAAACTAACAACAACCCCATGTGAATATTTATTCATTAATTATCCAAATCCCAGTCTCTCTATTCCTCAAATGTGAATAGCTGCATTAACCACACTTTGACAGAATTTAAATCAACATCAATTGTCGATTTTTTTACGTTTCACACTTTACTGACGATCATTCTTTGTCTAAAATGCTGAGTTAAAATTTGCCACGATGCCCTACCTACCAGCTATCGCGCGGACCTCATCTTGTTGAATTCCTTGGTTCAGAAATACTCATGGATTTGTTAGCATCTTGATAAAACCCACTTCCAATGTTTCACATTATGTATAATTACCTAGTTACAGATTCATCATGGTAAGTATATGCAATAATCAATCAATCAATTTTACTTGGAAATACTGCATTTTTTCCTTTTTTGTCTTAAAATGCAAATGTCATTTATCGATACCGGAAATATGAAAAAGCCAGGGGAATTCTTTCAATAAATGTTTTCAGGGATTTTCTTAACCGTAGTCCTACCTAATGGGTCATCATCATTATCGCAGCAAGTTCAGTGAATTATTCATTTGTAATAATAAGAATTTAGTTTCATTGATATCTGAAATTGAAACGTTTTCAAAGATATAATTTATGAACTAGTATTTAATGAGCGTATGCAAATGAATCTTGAATGATGAATATGAAAGCAATAACTACTTTTGCGTATGAACTTGTGTACGTCTCAACTCAACCTTTCTGCTACATCTAAATCTCATGCGTTCATTATATTCCCATGAACTATAGTATATATTTGCATTTCCGTTCCATCCTTGATCTTATTTCCACAATTTAGAAATGATTATACATTCCATACTAGACAAGAACGAACTAACTAGCAGGAGCAGGGGGTCTAGTTTATGATAGTTTTTAATGCATTCACGATTTTATGTCATGTCACCAGTGCAGTGTCCGGTCTATCTGAACCTCATATTCTGAAGTAGTATGTGCTTGTTAAATTGGGTTAGGTTGAGATTGGTCCAGGGTATTCATGTGTTAACATTAACAATACGTCCATTACCTCGCTGGCAAATTTTTTAACGCTTTGGAAATGGAACTTCAACTTTATTAAAAACTCTTAAGCAATCAAAAGTGAGAAAATTCACAGTTACTCCTTTGAATTCATTTCATAACATTATTTCTAAAAAATGAAGTCCATCTGTTCACTCAAAACCTTGACAGACTGTCTGCAAATAAAAGTAGACACAAGCAAGCGCTTTGGCATTCATCCCAACTTAAAAATTTCTAAAAGTCTACAATTGCAGCGTTTAGTTTCCTTCTGCAAGTGAAAGATAAAGGAGAGCGTGGGGATGAACCAGTGGTATGAAGTAAGGAATGGCAATATTACGGCTTGCCTGCTGTTTATTTACTTAATTTTGGACCATTATTTTTCAGTGTCTCAATTATTGCTGTCATTTGATAGGAGTAATGCTTCCAAAAAAACAATTGCTTTCAATATTCTCCTTAATTCAATGACAAATTATTCTGACGATAAATATGCATCTCTCACTGTGTGCACTTAATATCATATATTCATTCATCTCGTAGCATTTCACCGTTAAAATGCAAAAAATACTGACTGGTATGCAGATAAATATTAATGTGTGCACTGCTTTATAGCATTGTATTTTAGCGACCATACACTGCATTGTTTCTTTGGAAATGCATTCTAAAACAAATTTTCTTTCTTCCTTCCACCCTCCCGAAAACTAATTTTATTTACGTAACCTACTGACATGAAAATGCAGAAGCGTTTATGTCCTTCCTTCCTCTCTCATTAAAATGCTTGCTTTGGATGAGTGACTGAGAAAAAACCATCTTGCCCATTTTCATCCATTAAGTGCATTCTTTTCGTCTCATCTTTTTTTCTAACGTTTTCATACCTAAATGTGCATGCATAATTTTTGTTCGAAATTGTTCTTTCTCATCCTGTTTGCTATTATTCCCATTTTCTTTCATGCATCCTTACACGCACCCTTTGAGCTTCAGAAAATGTAAAATACAAAAGCTTTTTAACTATCGAAAGCGATGAAATCGTAGATGAGATAGTTAATGCGATCACAATGTTGTCTGTCTGTCTGTCTGTGAACCCGATAACTCAAAAACTACTGGACAGATCAAC
>JAHZMZ010005168.1:0-17966 GCA_027743805.1 Lepidocyrtoides sp. E14
GTTATTTACTTTCTCCCGTAAGTCATCAGTTCTTTCTCTATTTTCTTGCCATTTTGACCGTGCCGAAACTTGAAGTGCGGTATAATGAAATGGGTGAACTGGTACTTGTTATTTATGATGAACCACTAACCTAAATCGTGCCCAGGCATTCGCTAGTCGTAAATTGGTTTCCATACTTTTATCATATCAATTGTAATTCAGGTCTAGATATCTCAGGCAGTGTGATGCATCGTCAGCGAAATTGTGAAAAATGAATATTTGTTCGAATTCGTTCAGTCGTTGAGAAATATCTATTTATATGTAAATTTTCATTGAGTTTGTTTACCATTCCTGTTATAAAACTCAATTATTGAAGAATCAAGGAGAAACACTTAAAAATAATGATTCCGCGGATTCGAAATTTTGGATGTATTAACCAAACAAACGAACTCTGTTCCTAGTTACTACAAGTAGTTAGGTTGCGCTATAAATGCAAACATGGCGATTTACAAAACATTCTATACCAACGTACAAGTATAACATACTGGCCATGGGCGATGATTTAAGGGTGCTGCAAACGAGGGGGAAAATAAAAAAAACCACTGGCAAGTGTTTGGTTGAAATTGGCGCAAAAAGTCCATCCGTATGCTTAAGTGTACATGCATACGTTTGGCAACGGATTGAGTATTAAGGCATAATCAATCTGTAAGAAAAATATGTTCCCATAATTGATGGAGCAGATAGCTACATGCATGCATTTTATCTATACATGTTTGTCACAGCCTTGTGAATGAGATGAGATTTTGGTCGATTGAGGAGGAAAAATAGAAGAGGGAAACCGTGAGTCAACATAATGAGTCAACGCAATGATAAGTAATATGACGATGAGACACTGCACCGAACTGACAAAACGGGGTTTCATTTGGGGATGGAAAATTTCCAACAGGCTCGCTTATTTAATAGACAAGAGCATCAGATAGATTTTTTTTCAGGCTTATATAAATAGTTAAATTGAGAAGATCTCGCAGAGTGGTATGGTGTGATGTAGTTACGATGATATGTTGAAGATCGTACCAAGTGCACACACAAAAAAAGTAGGGTTTGCACTCTGATGGAAAATTGTAAGTGTGTGGGCTTAGCTTGCAACAGCTGGAGAAAAGGAGAAAAAAGGAAAGAAGCAGATGGAAATCATATTATTCTTGATGCCTAGAAATCAAAAAAAAGATAGCTCTCAGTTTTTTTCTTCATCTGCACATATGCATGCGACAAAAATGAGATATTCTCGAGCAAGAGATAGAAAAACAATAGTCAAGTTATGAGTTAGTAGTGTGGGGAAGGGAAATGGCGAAAAAGGGAAGTAATACTTGTAGTCAGAGTAAGCAGATAAGACGAAAATATGATCCTATTCTTTATTGGGTCCATCCTGAACAATGCTTGTAGTAGCATTTAATACTTTGACATTCCTTGTTTAAGGGCCTCGTACTATGCTCACACAGTTGAAGCAGCAGTGGTAGCAGTATAAATGAATAAGCTGGTGAATTAAACCATCTTTTTCTTGTCATAATTTTTCGACTGTCTGTGAGTATGCATTTACCTATTTCTCTTTGCTTTCCTGGGACTGGGGAGGGAAATGGTAAAAAAAATATGTGGACGAAATGGAAATTAAAGGGTAAGATTATAGTAGGAAATACAGTCGCACCAGCTCCACTGTCGTTGTTATCCTATTGCAATGCGTGCTAAAATGTATCATTCTCCAAAATTGGATCAAGCTGCACACAAAAATTGAGTGCATGCGAATCTCCATCATGCATGGCGGGCGACGATGATACTGCTTTTTTCCATCGTAATCCTCTCTCCCAAAACGGGAGGCCAGTATCAGCGAAATGCAAGTTAAATTGCATTCAATTTACTAGTTGGCGTCAGTAATCGTATTAAAGTGGCACATATATTGCACAAAGTTGTACGCAAGCACAAACAAAATGAAAAGAGAAGTAGAGTCTCCTTTCTCCCCAATTCGTGTTATCGTCATCAGGCCCTATTGTATTTCATTATGAATGGTTGTGGTATGGAAGCTGTTATTAAATCTCGACAAAGACACAAATATTTTGAATGTGCAAATGTACCTTACCTACATAATATGTGCACATGTTATTATTGTGCTGTCGCAATACAAACACATTAAGAGATCCATACATCTTCTCTTGTGTTTTTTCCTTGTGAAGCTTTGCCAGAGTAAACGGAGTAACAGAGGCGCCATTAAATGAAAATGGAAACAAGTGGAAGTGGAAGAATTATAAATTTTTTGTAGGTGTTTGCATGGAACATTGAATACGCTTTTCTTCTCTGGAAATGCGGAAAGCTAGAAAGATAACTGCCTATTCTGGTAGGTATGTACATGCATAAAAGAGACCACAATCATCAAAATTGCCATTATTGCGGAACTCATAATGTACCATATTTTGAAAGAGTAGTAAATAGCCCTTTGTTTGCCGGGTATACTATAAGTAGTACCTACCAAAAATTATTATGCTGCCATTTGCCATTAATATTTGCTAGGAGAAAGGACAGGACAGTGTTAGTCATTTATTCTGGTAGAAACATTGACTATTTATTCTTGAATTCTACACTTTACTAGGGCCGTCACTTGTGCTTCTATGTGCTTTTTCCAGATTTAAAGTATGCAGCAAGAGGACTGCTTTCGTATGTAAGCCGTTGGTACAAGTAAACAGTTAATGGAAAAAAAGTATGCGCACGTGGAAAATATATCTCCATCCTTATTCGTAACAGAAGTAATTTCAACCGAGAGAGGTAGAAAAGTGGTTAGTAGAAAATATGAAGAATGAAAAGTACCTGAAAAGGTACACGAATCCTTGTGGAGGATGCATATTTAGCGGTGGCAATATCAGATGTAGACTGTGCGACAAACTGGCAAAATTGCATTTGGCTAAAACTGAATTACTTAAAATGAACAAACACAAATTGTTTTCAAAACTAAATGATCAGAATGCTTGTGTTCTTCGTATTTCCTTTACAAAAATATTACTACCAGGCACTCGTTGTTTTTCAACTCTTTTGGTTGAAAAATAGTTTGCTACCTATCTGACACGTGCAACTGTTAATTTTCAGATTTTTGTGATTTAGTCAACTTGTTTTAGATCTCAATCAGGCCAGAATTGAATAATGCCGTGGCATTGCTTGTGACGCTTCCTATTCAGAGGGCAAATAAGCTGGGACCAAACTAAAATGTTAAAGAGAGAGAGGAAGAGAGAAATGGAATGACAGATAGTCAGACCCAGTGTCATTTTCATAGACTGAATACAAGCCACGCGAAAAGAAATATTTCTGCTTGGATTTTGGATTTTTTAAACTTTTTTGTAGGCCTGGCTAGTACAATGTACTTTTTGTGCAAATGTGGAGATGCCCTATTGTAAAATGTAGAGAATGAACTACAAGGATTTTAAAACCATAAAAGTTCTAATTCTAATAACAATTTCACTTACCTGTTAAAATACCTCTGCAAAGATGTAATGACAATACCGCACAATTGATGCGATATAAATATTTTGTATGAATGCAGATTGCAGCCCTAACTACTCACAATTTAATTTAGATAGCTTAGTCCTTCTCCTTCCATCTTGTTCAAATTACAATGCGACGAATATAAAACACTTTTTAGGAAATGCGGTAGCATAGAACCGCGTCACAATAGTCCTTTGACGTGATATTTGCCCTAATTTCTTCTCTGGAAAATGTTGCAACAAAAACGGAATGTTTTCATGCATTTGCGTAATTGTAGATTCTGAATGAAAAAGATATAATTAAACATAGCTTGAAATATAATGTATGTTATTTGCATGATGGTATTTACATTAAAGTAAAACTAGTCAAGTATTTAATGATGTTGACGTTGTGTATGGATGCATGGAAGGGTAATAATTACACTTAATGTGTAAATAGTGATTACAGCTGAGAATACAGCATACTATTCACAATTATACATATTTTCAAGCAATTCACATGTTTGAAAACGCAGACCCCTACTAAGAAGGAAGTAGTTTCAGAAAGAGAAAGTTAATTGTGAATTCATAATAACTCTTAATACGAAGAGTCATTTTTAGAGTACGCAGACAGAAAGTTAAATCCCAGCACATTTGCTGGTGAAATCTCACTAATCTTTTGAACTTAAAACTTTAGATTTTTCTTTTTTTGCTTTATCTATCCTGGGAAAGTACGAGTATAATGGATGGTTGTGAGAATAGTGTAGACTGGATGTATGTACACTTATAGATGAATAATTTATATGAAACATTTTATGAATGATGATAATGTACGTTTATACAAGTGGTGAAGTTATACAATAGTGAATCCGCAACAAGATTCAGATTTTGGATAAAGTCAGCACGGCAGTCTGCCTGGCAAACAATGATGATAAAGGGAGATAGAGAAAGGATCTGGATAAAATAAATCCACAAGAATAGAAACCATGTTCTTGTGTCGACTTCCCCGTAATATTTTTTTTTCTTCTTGTAGTCGTCTGTTGTTTTATATACATTTTACGTAAGTCAATGCGTCCGGAAGAAAGATAAGAGAGAAAATAAGAGGACCAAAGCGTGTGTATGTATGCATGTATGTATGTAGGTACATAAGTATGTGTGCATGTGTATTTTGCAACTTTTGTAACAACCGGATGTTTACAGCTTTCTGAGTCCCTCAAGTTTCAGGCAATTTTCCTTTTATTCAGTCATCATCCCCATTCAAGGTTTATTATTATGATGATATTTTCTGCTTGTGTGTTTGGTGTGTGTAAAACTTGTGAAAGTTTAATTTTGAAGCATTAATAATGCAGGGAATTGCGTCAAATGAAGAAATGGAATGAGACCGTCAAGTAATATTGTCTACATGTGGAAGAGACGGAAACGGAAATTCACTTAAGAAATTCTGTCTTGGAATAAACCGGCATAGTTGGAGTAAGGAAGTAGCGTCATGAAAGGGATCTATCAATCTCACCGAGAAAACGGCTCCATTCTGCCATAGTTTTTATTGCAGTAGCAAGAAAATAAACTAAACATTTATCTTTGGTCATACTTTGAACTACTCATTTGGAAAAATACATAAACTCTTTGTCCTCTATTGAATCCCCTCTTTTTAAGCATGCAACGTTTTTCTTGACTAATCTTGAGGACAGACGGGCGGACAGACGCAACACAATCATTATGTAGTACCTACTGCGACTTAATAAAATAAATACGCACATTTACCCACTTAATGAAATACACGGAAGAAACTAAGAGCAGGGAAGAAAGAGAGAGAGAGAGAAGAGGCCAAGGAAGGATACTTACTATTATGATTATTTTTATTATCAATGTACAATATTTACAACAGCAAGTAGTTACTTTGCTACTCTTTCTGTTGTTGACTTGCTCCTTGAATCCATACACGACGTCAACGAGAGAAAGAAACAATGATGCTGGTCAAGATGATGATGATAATGATGATGATAGCGTTGAAGTCATGGCAGAACCGGATGAAAAGGCAGCGTAGAAGTTTTTATGCATATTATTTGATTTCCGCGCTTCGCTATCCATAATAATAATTATGTAGATTTACCGTGTAATCTGCTAAGCAAAGATACGTAAGACAGGCTTTCACCAGCAACACAAAACATTAACAAGCCAGACGAGTACCGTCATGGTTTTGAAAAGGGTAGGACGTAAACAAGGAAAAACTAAAGAAGACGACCCCCTTGCTGTATCCTCTAGTCTCATTTCTAATTATGAATTCAGAGGCAGTGCCTTGCACACTTATTTCTGTTTGTTGGTTCTGAAAGAAATTTCATCTCGCACAACAGAGTCATCTTTCTCCCCTCCCACTTACCTATTTACTTGTTTACACTACTTCGTTTGTTGCCTCTTGTATGTTCTGCTTCTTCTATCTATCTACAACATTTCTCAGTTTTCTCCTCTTTACTCCTTTAGGTTTATCGTTTGTAATCAAGAAGGTCAACAATACGACAGCAGACTTGTTTGGACAAACAATGTTTTCACTTCAATCTAAGGAAGGTTGCATACTTACATAAATTTTTATTAAGTTGATTCACTTGTATACAATAGCTTTCAAATTTACAACACAATACTACCAAAGAAGCACTGTTAAGACGAACTTTCATTTGTACGTTGATTGGATGAAAATGCGTAGTAAAAAATGTACAATTATGAATATGTGATTTATGTCGCTGAGCTGCAAAAAACAGGCAGATAGAAGCATTGATGCCTTGTAAGTTTGTGTGAAATGATCACAAGAGAAAGTTTTGCGGATGTTGAGTAACCATTGAAAGCAAGTGTACAGCTAGCTGATGTAAAACTCTAAACAAATTAACATTAGAGTAAAATGAGACAAATGGACAATATCGGTATTCTCGGAATGCATCCTTCCATTTTTATACTGTTAGGATGAAGACGCGTAACGAGTATTCTCCGTAGCTCCCTTATGTTCAGCCGTAATAAATAGGTACTCCAAAGTCAAAAGAATTCATTTTGTCATCGTGGAATTGGCCTGTCATTCAAGTTTTTTTGAAGAAAGATACATAGGAATTCACTAGAAACTTTGATGTGTGTTCATATTCGTAAGCGTAAAAGGCAGGATAAGTACATTATAACAAGTGTCAAAGGTTTACTTACACACACGTGTACGTAGAAATGGAAAATTTCATCCTTTTAACAATTTTTGTCGTTCAACTGCGGGATAACTCGTTCAGATTACTGACAATAAGTGGTGGCAGTCCACTTTGTCAGGAATCTCTGCCAGCCTAGCCGTCTGGCAATGTGAATAAGCACTTGATACAGGCGTCAAATTTTCAAGCTCCATTGGCACTAACTTGACATTAGAACTTTACCTTTACTGTTATTTCGTTCATGGCAACAAACTGTTAATGATCTAGTTCATTATTGTGGCATACTAAGCGAAATATATTATGTTATCATGTACTCAACTCTCGCTACTTGTTTACAGGCTGTCTATACTTGACTTTAAGCGATATACCTATTCACTTTCCCTACTTTTCATCCTCTAAACAATTACTATTATGAATCGTTGTTTCTTTTAGGCTGTAGCGAATTAATGCATCCGTTTAAATACGGGTAATTCAGTTTTGTTTCTAGAACATTTTACGCCAGCTGTGGCAAAAAGTAAGAACAAAAACCAGTTTTCATAAAAAGTTGTACAACAATGTGACTTCGTGGAAATAGAATGAAGAAATCGAGTAATTTTTCAAACAAACAAACAAAAGGACCACTTTACATAAATATAGTGCTTCTGTATAACTCTTATTTTAGATTGAAGGACGAAACTAGAACGATAGAACAATGACTCAACTGTCTATACTTGATGAGAAAAATATAATTGCACTTAATTGCAGAAAACAAGCGACATCACCGTTACTGCTAACCCACCACCACCATGTTTAAGTATAATTAAAGTAACAACGGTAATACATAGAAACTCATTTCTCCTTCTCTCCTCCTGCAGTGCAACCTTCAAACTTGGAAAACCATGCATGTCATGAAGTCGACTGTATTGTTGTTAAGAAAGGAGAAAGAGAGAGAGAGAGAGAGAGAGACAGAGAGTAAAGTTAGACAAGTTTATATGGACTTTAAGTTTTCCAAGTTATAGGAGAAACCAACGGAAAAAAACATGACCCAGCTGCCAAAGTAATTTAGGCCTTATAATGCAAGCATAATCTTTTTTGAGTCTCGCTTCACTTCTGCTGCCTCATTTTCATTGTCGTCCTGTTTGCCTCTTGCTCCCTTTTTCCAGACACCAACAACATGCATGCATGCAAGCTTTGAGTAAAGTTGCAAACGTTGAAAATCTGTGAAGAAGAAAGAGACAAAGAGGATAGTGAGTGAGAAGAAAGAGATAAAACAATACCAGTTAATAAGATGGCTTCAAAGGAAAATCCTTTTCCTTCAAAGAAGAAGAAGAGGAGGCATAGACTTGTTAAGTTCTATTTCTCTGATCATCTTCCCCTTCATATTTACTCACTTACTAGCACGGAAATGATGATAATGATGTTTGGAATGACTGCTACATTAATATGCTGAGCACATTAATATTACCACGTATTTTCTTCAGCACATTTACTTTCACGTTTATGCGAATAATAGAGTTAGGTTCAAGCTGAAGATTACACAATCATGTTTAATCCAAGTGATTCTTAATATGTGACATGTAAGTCGGTTTTTGGTGGATCAGATATGCATATAGGTATTTGTGTCAAAAATTTTCATCTTGTATATACAAAGGTACCTAATGTGTAAACACGCATTTTTCTTTTAGTATACTCTCCTTTTCTATTCAAATTTCCTGTAGTGACAGACCAAGCCATGGTATGAAGACGTCGACTGCAAAACTTCTAATGAGGCAAGGCGACTGCTTGTTTGTACAAGATATTTCAAAAGCTTGAAGATGCTCTTATTATTATTATTACATATTCACTTTTTTAATCCTCATACAATGCTTCATATTATTAACTTGCATGTTAATTGCATATAAGTTACTGATTTTGCTTGATTCGTCTGTTCTACAAACTCTTTCTTTTCAATAGCCTCCTTATCATCATGGCTTTTGGTTTGAAGGTGGAGATCATATGTCAAGAAAACCGTTTAATGCAATATTTGATAAATATTATTTGTATCATGGGATAAAATTGGACATTATCAGGTGTTATGGAATATTTCATAGTATTCCCAAATACCACCCTGGTTATTAAACGCTACTCGGGTTTTTATCAAGCATTGTCCGTGTATTATCAATATTTACTCTGTATCGTCAGATATTATCCAATGTTATCGCATGATATTGGATATTATAGCAGATTTTGCTGAATGTTGGATATTACAGAGTAGTTGTATGGATGATAAATATGTCGTATGCAAGTTGTCTGATTGCTTACTGAAAAGTGCTAGTTTATTGTGTGTTTTGAATTCTTCGGCATGTCCAAACGACACGAAAACTAACATTTAAAAGCAGGGAAATCTTCCGAATACTGCTTCCATCCTATTAAAATTTATTCCTGGAAGGTCATTATGTTTCAAGTAGCGAGGTTTTACTTCTCAGAAGATGTTTGTTGCTGCTTTCATATCATCACTACTACTACTTTGTTTAATGCAATATACATACGTAACCGTGTTTGTTGGTGGTTGAACGACGATAGTAAGGCAAGAAAATAAAGCAAAATGCATAATGATATACTTGACTACTATCCAAGCTTTACAGAGTACTGTAGTGCCATTGCCTTGTTATATTCGCCTTTTTGTTGAAAATTGAAGAAGCAGCAACAGCAGCACTACAGATACAGTGGAGACTCGTAGTAACAAGGAAAATGAAGAGAAATTGAGAAGATGAGAGAATAAGAATAGTAGTGACTAGTGAGTCTATGCTTACTTTCTCTTTTCTCTATGCCTAATATTATTCCACAACAACAACAACAAGCAAACAAGGAACACTGAAGAGAAACAGCGCGAACCACACTCGTACATTCCAAGACTCTTTTTTTTTCAGTACAGCTTTCATGGTCTACCTACTTGGTGTGATGTGGTTTCTTATTGCTTAAATAGCTTCTTAAAGGGAATAGGTAGAATGTGTATGTAGTATAGCATCAAGAAAAACAAGTTGTAGCATGCTTTTCAACTAAATAAGTACATTCCATATTCTCATCCACTTCATTCCTCTCTCCTCCTCTTTCTTCGTCTTCTTTTCACTTTCTGTCTTTGTGATGATAATATTCACTTGCATACTGCTTGGCTGTCTTCTTCCCTGGTAAACTTTCCCACTGTGTACTACGCTTTCTCACAGTTATTTTTTCTCTCTTTTGAACATCTCCTAAATTCATTCTGTTGTCTTTTTTTTTGCGGAAAAAAAGTAACCCAACCTCCGTCTCTACTCCACGTGTGCATCAATTCCTTCATTGCTGGTTAAATAGATAGGTATGCTACATACATACATACATATGAAAGTAGTTTAAGTTGGCACGTACGTACGTACATGCATACATACTCTTTTGTTCTGTTGAAGCTTGTTTTTTTCTTGAAAACAATGGTAACAGAGAGGCCAAAATATTTCGCTCGCTTTTTTTGCCGTAACTGTGCTGACAGTGGCTCAGTCAGTCACTCAGAGACAGAATTGCTAAGATAGAAAATAGGGAGATAAAAAATGGCACATGAACAACAGCTATATACAAAAGCAAACAAGTCAAGTTTAGTATCGTCTTCGTCTATCGTATCGTTACCGTTGTTGTTTTGTGGCTCTTCCAGGTTTGAGGAAAACTTCGTTTTTAAGTAGACCAGCTTTTATTGTCAGCAAAAAAGTTGTCATGATGTTGATGATCATAATGGAAACGGCGGAAGAAATAACGAGCAAAAAAGAGAGCAACCCACATTTTTTATTTTGGGAGAATCTAGCGCTGCTCTGTAGAGCGCACTTTGCAGAAAAATGGGCAAAGCAGGATTTATGTCATTTAATATCAAATGCACTAGTTTTCCTGATTGTTACTTTACTTGAATTGAATTCGTTTTGAATCCGTATGAAGCTGTATGTACAACTGCACTTTGGTTTGGTGTTGCTCACTCGCTTCGCTATAAATTTTTAAATTTGTATGCTCCCTACTTACATTTAGACTTTTAAGCTTAAATTTTAAATGAGTACTTGTTTTTGGTGATTCGCAATTTTGCCAACCTCACCTGTCTGTCACTTTGCAAGGTTGTCTTTCCGGAAATTGTACACACACTGTAGTGGCCTTATTACTTAAATTATTTATAAAATACAATGTTTATTTTGCGTAAACTTGGAAAGTGACATGCATTAAGTTATGGTGATTACTAGTGAAAGTCGGGTACATTATTAAATTTTAACAATAACAAGGAAAATTATGACTTAGCTTAACAACCATCTGTGCAATGGAGCATGAAGAAAAAAAATTTCATCCAACTTTCCAAAGATGAAAAAGTCTTCACTCCCTACTTTTTTCAACTTTTTCATTCTTTAAAACAACTCGCAAAAAAAAATTACGAAAGTCAGGTGACTCCGTAAGGAAGCTGAACATTTGAAGGTAAGGTACTACTTCTGATTGCCTACAGCGCAAAAGTATTCTTCACAAGTGGAAAGAGAAGATGCCACAAGGTACTCTGAGAATATAACGAACTTACTTGTTGGAAAATCTCAAAACAACAACTTTTTTTATCTCTGTCCTCATCATTATCGTTTCTCTCGTCTATTTGTACGACCACACTACTCTAATGCTATCCTGATGAAATTGCAAAATGCGGAAGTGCCTCTTGCCACATATCGTAGTTGTCATCAATGTAGATCTAGTAGTATGAAGCCACATTGCTGTCCTCTATTTTCGGTGCTGTTTCTGTCATCAGAAAACCATCACTTTACCGTCCTGCTCAAGAGAGAGAGAGAGAATTTTGCACAAATTGTATGGATTTTCTACGTGTGTCTGTTCCAGCGTCCACCCTTGATTTTGATAATAATTACTTATTTAAGCTAGCAGTAAATAAAAAAGGTTTGTAGCCATTGTGCTGCTTTGTTCAACAGTTAATAACGGCAGTTTACAGTATATGTACTTGTGCATATTCCCAAATGCGGTTCCGTGGTACATAATCAGTGAACTCCTGCAAATTAATAATTCATTCTAGATCTATTAGCATCTAGCAAAATTGATAATTACTTCAAGTGTGGTCTCATGTGAGCAAACAAATACTGGACCAATATTCTCTCAAGGCACATTTTATGTACATAATGCGGTTGAGCAACTACATCAGCAATTTTACCACCAAGCACACAACGTGTGGCAACAACCTGCTTGGGATACTGGGATGAGTAGTCCCTGATACTAAAGATAATATAAATTTATTGATGCTGCCTTCTATAAAACTCATTAACAGAAAGCGTGATAGTTACATGATGACAAAAGACGACATTAGCGGTTTAGCAATGGTCGGTTTTCAGAACTTAACAGCACAGTAATATCACCATTGGAGCACACGTGTACGTTCAAGGATTATTTACAGAGAAGATAATTTTAGTAGCATTTTCCTTTACTTTCTCTGACATGCCAAAATAACAATTTCCTTAGCAAAATCACTTTGCTTGGGATGGTGTCATGCCCAGCGGAACGTAAGGATAACCTTCGTGCTACCTTTCTACTGGTCAAAAACTTTTCTCGGCGTACAAGTTGAATTGGCGGCTCGTGCTTGCTTGTTTTCTCCAATAAGAGTGTAGTTTGAAACTGCTTCATCTCTATTGTATAGATAGGTACATCTTTTTCCATAGTACTTGAACTATCCCAAATACTGTTACCGCTAATTGCTGAGGGGGTGTTCAAGAGAACTCATTTGGTAAATTGAAAGTTGATTACATTGACCAATATCTATCAACCATCAGGTAGAAATGCAAATCTCGGGGCTCAGGTAGGATTAGAAGAAATTGTTAGTTTCTCGACCCATTAAATTTCCTGAAGATTTATAAATTGATTTTTGGAGGATGTGGACACATTCGCAATTGGTAGAAAATTCTATTAAAATTTACCGCGGAATTAATCTGAAAATCTACCTGAACATGGCAATTCTGGCCGTAGTCATAGTCATAAATCTGAACATGCGTGATACTAGAGCTCAAGTATGTCATCGCCTAATATATAATAGTTTTACTCTTTAATAACTTGCGGCTAACCCTTGCTAATATTCCATTGATTGATAATGTCAATGCAAAAAAATGTTATTAAGCCTATGATGTCAATATTTACCATGGAGAGAAAGATGCATTGAGTTCTCTAAAAAAAACTGTTTGTATTCTGTTTTGTACAGCAAAAACTTCACAAATCTAATTCCAGCCTTGGAATTCCCTCTATTGAATTTCCTTTTCTAAATGGAACAATGCTCTCTGAAGTTGAAAAGTTTTCTTCTCAAGTTATAAATTTTACATGTGAAACAAATACCTATTTTTGAATCACAGATCACTTTTGACAAATAAATGCACTTTGCTCATCCGTCTAATAATATACTTTTTTATTCTTTTACCGCAGCACGTACATTTTCACACCAATTTTGACAGATTGATCCATGAGTTCTTTTGACATTTACTAAAAAGGAAATGGATTCATTTTATCTTGTTCACAAAAATGATTCCTTGAGCAGGCACATGGCACTACCTACATGATTTCGGCGAGTGTTTCTTATCCTTAACTTTCACACTCAAGTGCTCCAGTACTAGAATAGTGCACAGATATATACATATATAGCACTGCAAATCATGACTTCATACTAGAACGAAAACTTTCTCTCTATTCTTTGACTCATGTTAATTTACATATAACTCAATCTGAAGGTTACACACATACAAAAGAGAAAAAAGAGATTTTTTTGCCACACAAAAAAACACGGGGCATTTATTATTACTAGAAGAAATCGCGTGTGGAGCACTACTTCTCCTCCTGTTGAAAATACTTACAACTTTATTTTTGGCTGCGTGTGTGTGTGTGCCTATGTAGTACTTCATATTACTTTTTTTCTCTTTTTGTACTAGTTTCTTTGGTTTGGAATGGAGAAAGTATGCAAAAAAGTAAACATATCTATTCTCCCCCTCTCCCTTAGAGAAATTTCTAAAGGACCTTTGCCTGTCAGTATTTCCCCGCTGTAAATGATGAAAGAGCCGAGTCCTAAGCAGACAAAAAAAGTTGAAATGATATACAAAAAAGTTTGAGGCAACTTCATTTTTTAATTCAAACTCGCTCATGTTATAAATATACATATGCTGGAGAACGACTCAAGTTGAGTTCAGCATTCCTTTTTTGTTTTGTTTCTTACGCTCTTACGATTTTGCCACTTTTTCTTGTTGTACTTTGTAGATCCCTGTTCCTCTCATGAAAGCAACTACTTTTAACTTGTAAATATAATAGAGAAAGAGAGAAACGCACATATGTGGTCGGGACTTGTGTGTGCTTGGTGAGTCTAAATCACTGACTTTGGTTATGAGTTATGACATGTGAGTAGCTCGTGGCAGGTCGGGATGCTATAAAACGTCATATCATCACTTTTCTACTCTGTTGATGATACTGACGGATGTAAACTCTATGAACGTACTCAAACTTGGCTGTATAGAATGTATGCATGTGGCGTGTATATGTGTGTGAACTCTCTTTACTTATATATGATTATACAGCTGTCGTTTTCAAGGGAAAGAGGGAATGAGAAAAAAAAACACAATGGAATCTTTATTTCTGAAATAGATTTTTCTTCTATTTGATTTCATTTAATGTTTTTGTATGTGTTTGTTTGTATACACTATTGTGGTTGCGGTACATTGCAAATAGTGGAAAAAGTTAAATATTTTGTTTGGAAAAAAGATGATGACTGGGTTTCATTTCAGATTGAAGTTAAAATTAGAATGAACTTTTTTTTAAAAAAAAACAAAGAAAAACACACGAGAGAGAACACGACATGTATGTTTTTTTGTAACTTCCTATTCATATATAGTGGTGGTAGGGTATAATTCGACAAACATTGATTTGTAAAATGGTACCAACATCACACATGGGCATTCTTTACCTTTATTATCATTTTCATCGACAACAACAACACTACGAGGTCAAAAAGTTCAAATGTTGATATTTTATATAAATACTGAATTCTTCTTCTCTTTCTCAAACTTTTCGTTTTCATAATGAAGGAGAATGAAGCTTTTTGTCTGAGACATACGTATCTTAGCACATAAAAAGTTCTTTACAATATTGAAATTTCCCATAACTTTAAAGAAAATTTCGCTGTTTGGCAAGTATAATACAATGGGGATTAAATTGGCTTAAATATATATAAGCATTTTTTTGCATTCCTGTTAACACCCATTCTGTACTTAAAAATGCATCGAGCACATCAGCAGTCATCGGTTACGGAATGAGTAAATGTGAAATGAACCCATACCCAAATTACTTTTGACAGGTTCATGTCCATGTCTGTAAATTAAGTCGTATTGTTTTTTGGAAAGTGTCAGAGTTTTTTATGAGCTGTTGGTTATACAGGCAGAGAGAGAATGAAGGCATTATCACCATAATTACTCGTGTATCTATTACAGCTACTGCGTGTATTGAGGCATTATACGAAGTGAAACCGAAAATTTCAAAGTTTATATTTACTTGTTCCTCCAAGGTCGATAAAATTTTGTAAATTGTGCTGTTTTAACAGCATTAACTTATGCGTCACTCCCATCGAAATGGTTTACGTGCAACTTTGGCAGAATAGGTTGATTAAATTAAAGCAACTGTCACATTTATTATTTACTATTATGATGCTTAATGTAAGATTGTACAGAGCACAGAAAGTTTAGTTCTGGCGTTTAACGTACTCTGCTGTTACATATTACTACAAAACTGTTACCTTTCTTCCGCAGTAGTATTGGCAGGAAGAAGTTTCTCAAAAGAAAGTGGGGTTATATTCCATCATCGGCCAAAGCCGAAATCAACTATTTACGCTATTGGATAATATTGCTAACCTCACATCTAGCGGTAATACTCTCAAGTCAAACTTTTCCTTCCTTCTCAAGTTGAGAATCTCAACTACGTAGCTTGCGTACGTATACATATATGTGTAAGTATACATGCGTATACGTTATTTTTTTACATGTCTGCACGGATTAGAAAGCAGAAGGGAAAGCAAAAGGGCATTTTCAAAGATTGGTAAAGATAAGTATGTATATACGTGTGTTTGTGTGCGGATAGATATATTATGTGATTAGGTAGAAAGTCAAGTGAATAAAAAAGGATGGTTACTTTTTGCTCAGGCCAGACCTCCCCTCTCTTTCTCTCTCTCTCTCTCTCCGAGCTCATGATTTATTTAAACTAATTCAGCAACTTGTAAGTGGCCGAATCGGCAGTTGAAACAGTTTTATAGAGGAATGGATATGTGTACGCCATAATGATATTACATTACATCTCTTTCCCTCGCATCCTTACTTTTTCCCTAAGTGTAATATACAAACTTGCCACTTAAAGACGCACACAGACATTGTACTTTGTACATGCATACAAACACAGCGGATTCTGATATTGCTGCTGCATTATCTAAAACATGCAAACTCATTTCTCCAGACTATATTATTCTCTTCATTTCTTACTAAACTTGGTAGTAATTCTTCAGTGAGTCCTAAAATTCATGATGAATTTTAACTGGAGCAATAAGCCAGCTTTCTCTCTATCCCTCCCTCTCTCTTGCGTTCTCATCTATCCTCCTGGATTGAATGTTTCACACAATGAATGAGAAAGCACTTTTTGTCTACTATCTAGACACACTTCCTTTCCAAATAAGTAGTAAGCCATACATACCATCACCGTTGGCTTTTTCTCCTATTTTGTCGCTTCACACAAAATTTACTTTTCTCTTTCACTCTCAACCAACTGCATTTTCAGTACTTTTACTACCACCGCTAAACCTATCGCATATACTGTAAATGTACCTATAATGTGCTCTCTGCTTCCATTCCTTCTCTATATTTTATTTACCTTTACCAGTAATAATAATTGCGGTGATGGTATTATCCTAGAAGATTGTTCCTGTAAACCATTGCTGCCATAACCGGCTAAGTAGCAGAAGTTGATATGATGGCATAGAAAAGCCTAGAGAGAAAGCATGTATGTTGGTTTACAAGAGTGATAATTTGTTTCTTTCTCTGCGTTTTTAGCCCATTCAGGTTTAGTCTCCGACATGTTCTATACTGGCCAAACTTACTACCACCATCGCCACCTCATCTCTCCCATAGTGGCTGTTAAATCCATCCCACAAGTTACTAATAATAATATGTATGTGTATATCCTCGCACTTGGTACTGCTGGTGAGTGTGTGGTGGAGGCAATTGATCAGAAAGCATACGGTGATGTAGATTGACTCCACCAGTCCGTTGTCGTACTCAAGTAGGTGTGAGAGGTTACACACCCATTCTATTGCTAAATGGTTTGCAAATCCTACGAACTGAACGAATTTTCACCATTTAGATTGCAACAGGGCGTGATAATATACAATCCTGGTTGGGGGCTCATCTCGTCGTCCTTGTTGTTGTCCTCAGCGTCGTCGTTCCCTAGCTAGTTACAGTTGTGAGTGAGCGTCCCGTTTTCACAATGTACGTTTTTGTAGTAGTAGGGCAGTGGTTGTATGCATCACTGCCGCTGCCTCTCTATTCCACTGATATTGCTTTCGTTGAGCATGGATGCTTTAGCACTGTTCTCTTTTGATATTCTTTTTGCTCTGTGGATACTCAGAAATTGTGTGGTGCGTTGGGCTGTATATATTTTTCATGGGAAAAAGCAACCAAAATGCTGGACTAGATTAGCTCACTTTGACTATTTCATTTTTCATAGCGTGCAGTTCTCTGTGTTGACTTACTTAAGTCTACTTTATAAGCCGTTAACTCTCCTCCGCTCTTGTCCATTTTATCTTGGTCAGTTGGACACTCGCTTGCATAATGAATGATCCGCTGGTAGTAATTTATGGCTTCATTTTGTACTCGTTTTTATTAGCACAAACAAACATGATAGGAGAAGTACAGGATTGAATGCAATATCGCTACATGGGATACTAGTGGGTGGTGTGTTATCGTTATCATCCATGACATGAATGAAACATTGGTACTCTTGGAACTCTTCAAAAGGAAAAAAAATCAGTAGCTTTGGAAAAATTGTACCGTTGAAGTTCTTTGACTCTACCATGTCTATTATCATTATCGACTGACTTGTATTTTATATTGTCATGGCATTGAAGACAAACGGTGGGAATGGAAGTATGTAAATCATTCAAAATTTAAGCACTGTGTACTTTACTTTTATTGATTTCAGCTGATGAAACAGGCTCCATTGGCTCTTCAGAAGTGAGCAGTAACCAAACGAGAAATGACTCTGAAGAAAAGTGGAATAAAATTGTAGGAAAAGGTCAGCAACAACAGAA
>JAHZMZ010005169.1:0-10130 GCA_027743805.1 Lepidocyrtoides sp. E14
TACTCTTCTCCATCTAGGTACTTCATTGGCATGCCGATTGCTTCCTTCTATGTCCATTTTTAATATGGTCACTAGTCACTGCGCAACAAATTTTTGCCGTTATTCTCGAGCTTTTTTTATTTCCATTCGAATTTCGAGCAAAATGACGCTCAGCCCAGGTCAGGTATACAACTGGTATTCAATATTCTGGAATGTTATCTTTTAATTAGCTTTACTTCTCTGGGTAGTACAGATTTACCAGGAGATTGAATGTGGGCACCAGAGAGCAGAATAATAGCTTTCTTATGCAGTAGAGCTACAAGACACGACTGAATGAAGGCCCACCGTAAAAATGAAGTCATGGAAGTATGAAGCAACGAAGGACACTTATTTTCTGCAAAACTTGTACTAAAGGAAATGCGAGTAATGACAAGTGGAGTGCTGTGGAAGTGATAACAAGGCGTCTGCTCGGGTAAGAATATATATATATATATTTATCGGTCATTTTAAAAATATTATAAAAATGGGGATAGATAATGAGTTTAATTTACATACTCATTTCATCAATAAATTTGATTAATTGAAGTTTAAGCAAAATAAACAAGCAGGATGTTAAAATTGGGCGAAAAATGAGGGTAAATGTCTCTCATGTATTTATAGTGACAACGGAATCAACCGTGATGAAGATGATGATGGTGATCGATCATTACATTTTGACATAAATATTAACGCGAATTTTTTTAAGTTAGGGCCACAGAGGGGAAACATGACACACGAAGAGAATGCTTCTGTTTGATTAAAAAAAAATGAATTTTTTTGTACATGTATTTACGTATTTACTACTTCGTCGCAAGAATGATGAATGCATTTAATTAAGAAGCCGGTGCAGTGCGATTTTTAAGGAAAAAAACCATTTTCCTTCTCACTCTCACTCAATCTCCAGCTTGTTATCGTAACTGCTAAGTGCTAAGTGCATATTATGCTATCATCGTACTACTACCACCACCAGTGCCACTGCCATGCATGCCACCATCAATTACTCTTGATCTTCACCTCTTGTTGCAACAACAAAAACTATTCATGTTTTTACTGAAAAAAAACCACAATCTAAACACCCTCATCAAGTCGCCAAAAGTGATGATTATTTGCAGTTTGGGATCATCAATTTTTTGCTCTCTATGCTTTTAATGAACACCTCTCCCTGATCTGTTCATAGTTCTTTTTTTTTTAAAAAAAAAGGATAAAGGATAACCTCAATAATAATACCAGTGGTCCCAACAGATAAAAAAATAAATGGTTCAGTAGAGATTCTGCAATGAGGAAAAAAACAAAATTAAATCCCTGGATCGTCCAAATCCCTGAAAGTTTGAATAGTACCAACTCTCTCTAATTACGGAACAAAGTAAACAAGGAATTAATACTCTTTCCAAGCAGCAGTGATGAGCTGTGTGAAGGTTTCCATGGAAATTTGAAGAGTTTTTCATTTCATATTTAACATTTCATTTCAAAATTTCAACGGGTAGTAGACACGGCTTCAGAACATGTTCCTGTTGAACGGGGTAAGTATAATGCTTTTTTCCCCATTTTTTCTGCTTCTTTTATCAACAGTTCAGCGCAGTTAGTTTTATGATGGAGGAAACGACTCTGTTTTTTAAAAGATAATATTCTGAATAATATTTATTTTAATACATAGCTAATTAATAGTAATAGTCATATTCCAGTTTCTTGATTAAATTAGTAGCAATAAAGCAATTTAAATGAGGATAATAACGAAACTCATTGATTTTCATACTGAAGTTTCTAATTACATTATTAATTTTCAATCATCACTATTCATTCAAGAAGTACATACCTACATCCATGCATAGCATTATGTACTGACGCATGCTTGGGCAGGCAGGGGTTTTATGAAAAAAAACACAAGTCCCACCTTCTAATTTCTAATAATAGCAATAATAATAATAATTTATGCAATTCATTCCCTCGTTGTGACTTTTTGAAGATTGTATAACTTTGACAGGGGAGCATGAACTACATTCTAGTATTTTTTTATGAAATTTTTCTGAATTTTTTTTCAAATTTTTTTTGAAAAGTTACATCAAATCGGTCATTATTGTTTGCTTGTGAGTTCTCATCTCACAATAATACCTATGCAGTTTAAGGTTCATTGAATCACGATGAGTTTTCTCATTTGACTGCCATTTAATTAGATACCAAACTGCAGCTATAAAAAAAAGCAAAAAATATATATTTTTTAATCCTTCATTGGCATAAAGAATATTATGATAAATATATTCCAAAGGACGACCTCAGAGAAAATGACATACACAGCATAATTAATAGCTACCTATGTATATTAACCTATAATCTCTTTTTTTGCGCCTCATGATTCTTCCAACACGTACAAGTTGACAGTGGTTTTTTATGAGCTTTATCAGTATCTTATCATACATACATAAATTACAAACCATACATAACTACTAGGCTTGAGAATTAAATGATTTCATACCTAAGTGCATTAAACATGCCCATTAATCTTTTGACTTTTCTCGCTTTGGAAATTTAATTGATACACGATATCACTACTGCATTGCAGTGAGTGGAATAAATGGTTTTTACTGTTTTGCATTACTTAGCTTTAGCACTTGTACTGGCTGCTGCGGATATTATTCAGTGGGTGTTTTTCAGCTTTTTTTTTTGCTGTATGAAATTCCTAATTAAATTTTTCTATCTTGATCATTATAATCATTATCATAAATACCTATGCTTCTCTGCCTACTGCAGTGGATATGTAAATGACAAATTTATCCATTAGAATAATATTTGAAAAATGGGGTATGCAAATTATTCAAAATAAATACCAACTCCACACAATGGCTTACATTTTGGATGGCAATGTGATTTTATTAAAATATAAGTTTCATTTTCTTTGTTTCATTGACGAAAATTACTGGGGTCAAACTTTTCCGGTAAGCTTCAGTTTCAGATGATGAGTTGTATGCAAACCTTGGACCATCTTTGGTATCCTTTGTTTTCTCTAAAGATGTCTAAGGAGTATAAAAAGGAGTGCCATAAAATCCTTGTTTATCATTTTCCGCTTTTCTCTTTCCGTCTTTGGTTCAGTTAGCTCACTGTTTGCTATTTATTGTTGACATTGCATTCAGTTTGAAGACAAAGTTTAGTATTGATTGAAAAAAAACAGATTTGAGGGCAAGTGGACTACTTTCTGGGGGAAATTTTCTTGATTTGGCTTACGTGTATGCATTTTGCAGAATTTCTACATTGCTTCGCCCTTTAATTTTGGTTTTCAGTTTTCGAAGAAATTCTGAACACTGCAGTTCTACGCCCTTTGGGGTTCAGCTACTTTTTTTCCATTGTCATTCCTTGTTGGGAGGTCATTTGGTGAGTGCAGGTAACCCTTAATTATTATTTATTTAATGTTTAACTGATTTCAGAGGATTCACGATTAAATTTTGTATTTACACTTATTTTTAGGCTGATAGCTTATAGTGAGGACATTATACATCTTATAAGCGATACAATGAAAGGTCCAGATAACAACGAATATTGTAAGCAAAATGGAGATAATCTCAGTTCTCCAGCCAATTCGATGACATTGAAGGTGGATTGGGAGGCTACCATGAAAAACCTAGATATAGGGAAGATGTACAAATCCATGAAATGTGTTGACTGTCACAAAATTCCAAGTCCGTCATATCGATTCTTGTGTTCAATCGGCCACATATATTGTTCTTATTGCGGGGAAAAGCGTTCCAGGGAGTTAGGTGCCACGTGCACGGCAACTGTTGAGAAAAAAAGCGATGATGATGATGATGATGTTACTGATGCTAAAGGCAAGGATAGCTTAGGATTCACTTGTCTAACAAAAATACGGAGGTTTCCTGCCGATCCAGTTTACTGTGCACTTCACTATTATAGCGTTTTGAAATTGGTGGAGCGGTCAACCAATCGAAAATCTAACTGCACCGGTTAAGGAAATCAGAAGAAGAGCAACGCTTATTTATTTGAAGTAAGTCTTTCATAGTAAATGGATGTATTTGTAAGTAGTTACCTAAATATTGAATTCATTTCTTTTTTGCTATTTTTTTAGGATCATCAGTAAATGGCAATAGATGAGCGACAAGATACAATGGTAAAAATGTCTGAGGAAGAACTAAACTAGGAACTAAATCGAAGAAGTTGACTGTGTTACGGATAAATGAAATAAACTTAATTGCAATGATAAATACATTTTGCATTAGTCAATTTCAAGTCAATGAGGAGATATAATATGCTTTAATTTTCATCAATTTAGCCATCAAGATAAAAACTGAATGTTTTATGTTTGTAATAAATTATCCGTTTTTATGGTTTTCATTTTAAGCTAATTATCTCTGTTGTTCATTTTTCATATTTTTTTTACCATTAATTCATAGTACTCTATATTGAACTGAGAAAGAGGACTCGTACGTACATTGCTTTTTTTGGAACGACTTTCTGCTATTCCTTGCCTCTTGGTCATTTCACATTTTTTTGGTCTTTGTTCACCAAGTCTTTGTTCTCTCTGGTGTCTTGTCACTGGTCAGTATAAAAAGTCTTTGTTCATCCCTTCTTCCACGCATCATGCATACACAATGTAACGTCTACAGAGTAGGTAAAAAAATGCAGTAGATGTCCTAGTAATCCCGTCTTTCATTCGTTTTACTACTTTATGTTGTTTACTTAAACGACCAATTGGCCAACTATTAAAATAGTATTCGACCTTATCTTTAAAAAAAACAATGAGAATTCGACATTGGAAAAATAATTTATTTATACATTTTTCCATAAAATAGTTATAATTAGAAGAAAGAACAAAAGGCAATAAAATTGTTGAGCAATCCTCTGGCTAGGATTATTTCGAAATGTTAAGATGAACACCAACCGTTCTGACGAAAGACTAGAACATTCCATTAAATATTTTATTCTATTCCTCTTCCTCGGCAAAAAAGCATCTCAGACTGAGATTCTCTTCAAGTTATTATTTTTACTTGCAAATATTCTCCAACATTTTCTTCCAAATTTTCTCAAGAAATTGCAACCAGTGCGGTGCTCAACTTTTTACTTTATTACTTACGGTAATAGCCTCGTTGAAAAAATACCTAGAAATCAATTAATTTCGTATTGTTAATTTCTACAATTTTATGTTCCATGAATTTCACTTCTGTTTTTAATGTCAACATATGTTTCATTTAGGAGTAGTTAAATCAAATCATCTAATCTACTTAATCAAACCTTTATATATTTTCTTTTCTTACAGGCATTCAAGAATTCGGATACTTATCCAGTTTTGTTCCTTCCACCATAATAACTTTGGGCTTTGACGACAAAAAGGTAATGTACAACCAACTTATTTCTGCTGTTTGCTTCTTTTCTTCTAAATCTTGATAACCTTAAGCTCTCTACTTGAAAACCGCATGATTTTCATACTAGTCAATAGGTAGTTTCATTTTAGAAGGCTGTAGTAATGTTAGCCTGCCTTTCAAGATGCATAGGGACATAAGGCTAGAAATAACTTTTCTTTCAGGCTCTCTTAATCATCAAAGAAATCTTACAAGCGCTTTCATTTTCACTTTTAAAAGCTTTTCAAAAGTCTCATGATATGCATTAGTTAAAGGAGGAGAAAGGAAGCTGAGAAATTTCGGATGAGATAGGTTATACAGACAGATGTGAAAATGGTAGACATATGTTTTAAAATGGAAGTAGTAGTAGTTCGGTACATGCCATTATTATTATGGTTTCATATTATCCTTTTGATTTAATACTTTGATACGATATCGATATCATTTTGTCATTTGAACTTACTCATTTCCAATCATAGGTCAAAAAAACTCAAAGCTACAGATATTAATTACTTATTACATTCCTGGTAGGTAAATTTTAATTAGGTAGTGCAAAAAAAAAAAAAAAATAATTAGGCAATGCATAAAAAATAACACGTCATTTTTTTAATGCATCTCTTCTTTCGCAATCTTGCTTTATTTATAGAATTGCGCAACTCACAAATTGTTTAGATCATTTAAATTAAGGAGGGGCCACATTTATCATTATATTACCTGCTGGTTTCGTCATAATATTTAGTATAGAATTGCATAGAACATTTTTCCTAAATTCTTTAGCGTTGCGCAATATCTTAAATTTTATTATTGCTTTTTATTTGTCCTTCCTCATTAATGACTCTGTTTTGACAATTTCGTTGCTGTTTTTTTGTCTATATTCTTCATAATTACGCCGTGAAAAGACACAGTTATTACATTACTTTTTTACTCAAAGTGCCACCACCTCGTCACCCGATACATACTAATTGCTAGCCAACCGTGCTCGTGTGTTCTCTCTCTCTCTTGCAAATTAATACCAAAGATCTGTTATCACCTGGCGATATTTCACATTCTCTCCGTATCAGGCTTTTCAGTGTAAGTTAATACCAAACATTTTGTTCATTCTTTTTTTTTTGTTTAAAAAATACCTAATTTCTCACTATACGCTTATCAACTACGCTTAAATGTGTGCATGCTCTAACAACGGCTGGCTCTTTTGCAGAAAGCTTTTTATCTCATATCAAAGCAAGTCTTGTTCATTAACTGCTTTCTTTTTCTCTTGCTTTTTTAGAATCACTACTGCGATAATCTCCTTAACCATCATCGTAGCAGCGTTGGACATTTAAAGGTATGTATGCATGTTTTACAATTAAACGAATTATTCTATGCATTCATTCGCTTTTTCATTCGCATTCCATTTTTTCATTCTATGAGCCGTATGCATACATTTATATAGCTGCAAGTTTAGTAGATGATTTGTACTTTAGTTTGTAATGCATTCTAACCAATCCAAGAAAAATTACTGTTTTATGCATAATCTATTCATATTGTTAGTGATAAAGTAGATTTTAGGGAACTAGCGCATCATGATTTTGTTCCATATGGATAAGCATTACTTTCAGAAGGGTTTTAATAATCTGTATAAGAATGCTTTTGGAATGCACAGAAATAATGAAATGTTTTCTGCAGGCTTTCATGGCTTCAACTTTCTTGTAGGTAGATAGAATTAGGTCTTTATTTGCCAGTTCATGTGTGCAAATATCTGTATTGTGAGAATTCTAGGATACCAACTAGTTAGGTTTAACGAAATTTTGAACGAAAAATAGCATAGTATTTTTTAATTCTTACACTTCAACAACATAAAAGTTGTAGATACTTTATTCTGTCATTTTTGTCACCTATTTTCATAATACAGTTCCGTTATTACAGTTTGAAATACATTGCAACTGGTTCTTTGCTAATAAAACTGCTTTGCACATAATATCATGTTCTTTCTGCTCCATAGAAAGTGCAAAGCATTTTTAGTACTAAACACTCCTGAAAATCGAAACCATATTCTTTTCTTCATATTAGAAACACTGTTAATACGCAATATGCACCTGGACCATTCTAGAAGTGATTGGTAATAATAGGTATACACACATTAATTCATGAAATGAATGCATTCGGTAGTTCTCTTGATTCTGCCAACTGTAACTGCTTTAAAGCACGTACTGCATTCTTTCAAACGTAGTAGTAGGTGGTTTGTATTACTGTAGTTTAATTGTAAGACGCTGCAACTAATTAATACCTATGTATGCTTTTTCTAAATGAGGTAGCACTAACATAAATTTAAAAACTGATATTCCATTATGCATATCCATCAAATGAGAAAGAGAAAATTAGAAACGTTTTAAACGGTTACGGCCTTCCAACGCATTTCCAAGTCAAAGAGTCAGATCAATTCATGCATACCTTGCTTGTGGGAATATAAAGGACATATAAAGTAGTAGTAATTTTTTAGGCAATTAATTTCGTTGAACAATTCAAAAAAAATTTTGGATTCACAAAGAAAGATAAGTTATTTTGAAACTGTATTACATGCTTGGTCTTACTTTTAAAAAATAATGTAATTTAATTCAACTTTTGAAATTTTGTCCCAATTTTTTTAAACGTTGCGTTTTCGTAAAATATGTTGAATATCTTTCATTCTTTGCAAATGATGACTGCATTATTTAAATACAAGTTCTGTCAAGAAAAATTATTAATTAACAATTACATTAATGAATAATCACTTTCTCTTATCGACTCGTGTTACGCAGTGAAAAGTTAGTCATTATCCGTCAATAATTTAAAAGATGTGTATAAACTCAAATAATATTATTTTTTCCACGTTTTCCTTATCATCATCAAGTACTACTAATTGCTACAAATATTAGTGTGCTCTCTGGTGCAACTAAAACTTCTGTGATCTGGATTTTCATCATCTCTTTATTTCTTATTCTTCTCAAACCAATGTAATGTAGTAATGTAATGTTTTTTTCAATGTAAGCTGTAACAAAACAAGCTAAATGGTTTGTTCTTGCTTTTTAATCAAAAAGTAATGCTGCCTCAGTCATACTAATGCACTTACATAAAAAAAATATGATGATGACTTATATATAATAATATTTTTTTCTTAGCACCTCATTTCAAACTAAAACATCAGAGATATTCCTACTCCTAAGCACTACTAACCTGTTTTGTACACTAAAATCTGTTTCATTTCATCATGCAACAAATTTTAATGTACAAAATTTTTAATACAGATAATATTAATTTTGCACTAGGCTGAATGCTTAAATTTATTTTATTTTTTATTTTTTTGCTCCCCAGCAGCAACCGGTATTCTTTCCTGAGTATTCGCAGAAAAACAATTTTTAACGGAAAAACATCAATTTATAAAAAATCTATAAGAAACTATGCCAAGGTCAACAAACGCCCAAGAAATAAGAAATAACAACATGCCCAACCACGAAGCCCAGACCAATTCCACATGGGAGCAAATGGGATATCAGTAAGAGAAATAATAATAAAATCCCATTTATTTTCTTATGAAACTCTTTCTTTATTTTGATTCCATTATTATTTATACTTTCAGATTTATTCTTAGCATGGTATCCTTTTTGATACACTTTGTCGGTGATGGTGTCACTCTCACCTATGGACTCTTTTATTCCGCACTAGTAAGGGAATTTGATAGTGCTCCCAATGCTGGCTTCATTGGCAGCCTACTGGCTGCTATCCCTCTTCTAACGGCATCTCTAAGTGCCATCATCTTACAAAAATATGGCTGTCGGAAAGTAATTATTGCTGGTGGTCTTATTTCCAGCGCTGGAGTGTTCTTTTCCTCGTATTCTAGTAAGTACTTTCCAATCTCCGCTACTTTCACCATAAAATTCTGTTTTTGGTTTTAATCATCTTTATATAAATTCCAGATTCCCTATCTGTTCTGACATGGACATTTGGTGTAGCTACGGGCGTAGGACTATCCCTAAGTTTCATGGCAGGACCAGCTCTTATTACCCACAACTTTAATAAACATCTCTCTCTTGCTATGGGTTTTTCGACCTGTGGTGGTGGAATTGGAACATTTACATTTGCTCCTACTACTCAATATTTGCTTGGTACGAGAGTAAAATTAACAAATATTTATGTCTCTTGAACTAAATGGAATTCATCACGTATTTCAGATTGGCACGGCCGAAGGATCGCTGCACGTGCCTTATCCGTATGCTTTTTCGCCGTCGCGTTTGGTGGCTTTTTGATTAAAGAGGAAGTTAAGAAGAAAAGCAGTAGCAGTAGTAATAGCAGTAAACAAATTGATAATGCTGAACGCTTGTCAACTAATTCCAGAGGTGGGAGATGCTCCACTGTTCAAAATCGTTTTAAAAAAGGGGTAGGTCCTTATAATTTCAAAATGATAACATTCCATTTATTTTCCAACATTTTGAAAAAAAAACGATGGACATACATAATTATCAGTTATGTTTCATTTACAAAAAAAATCAGATGGGAAATTTGGTTAAAGAACTGTACAGTATCTGGAAAAGTATCTGTCAGGAATGTAAAACAGCATGGAAACTTCTGGGAAATGTCACGTTTCTTTTCTTATGCATTTCCAACTTGATATATTATGCTTGGTTGTTCATCTCTACTTTCTTCGCATTTTTTCCCATTGTTAAAATTAAAGCAATCTAATTTTGTTTGTGTGTGTGTGTGTGGGTTTACTTGCAGCTACGACATTCCATTTTTGTTTGTTCAGATGTCCGCAAC
>JAHZMZ010005170.1:0-13121 GCA_027743805.1 Lepidocyrtoides sp. E14
GACCGTCACTATACACATGCCAAATTTGGTGTTGATTGGATAAAGCGTTCACGAGTTATCGCGAGTACGGCCGGAAGGCCGGGGCTACGAACATCAGGAATCTATTATGTTACTTTATCAAGTAACCTAAAAAGTAGGATAGATAGATGGGCATAGATGTGCGTGTGTGTAGATGGTTTAGTGGCTAATTTTTTAAAGGAGGGGTAGAAATTTTAATTAGTTTTTAATTAATCACTGGGGAAGAGGGTGGTTTAGTGGCAATTTTTTGAAAGGAGGGGTGGAAATTTTTTAAAGGTGGTTTAGTTGTATTTTTTAAAGGTGGGGTAGAAATTTGTAACTGGATTTCCAGCGTTTACTAAACCAACCTCAACTGCTTGCACCCAAAAGAAACAAAGTAGTATTGCGTAAAGAACTGATGGCTATGCCTTCTTGTGTGACTTGGTTCTACTAAAATGAGAGGCTCCGGTTCATGTGTAGTAGTTGCATAGCTGTCAGGATAGAATGCATTGCAACTTGCAACCATTTATATCTCAACACCAGCATTTTAATTTACGACATAGGAACCACCTCTTGTTAAATACAACTAAACTTCTCGGTTAAGGTAAAGCCACCAAGGTAACCTGAGGTTGTATTTGGTGTCATAAATTCGCTAATTTCAGCTCACAACAGCTGCAATACTTTCAACCCAATATTCAACCTGCACCCACCCCAGTCCAATCGTAATCAAAATCGAATTCCAATTCAAAAATCTTGCTTAAAGTATAGAAAATTTTGGAACATTTTTCAAGAAAATGAGTATAAATCCGCAATCGTGAAGACAGCCAAAGCCAGGATTTACTATGTAAATGTATAGCTTTTAATATTAAATTGATGAAACTCAGAGGCTTAACATTTATGTCTGTAATCAATCAGTTACAGTTACAATAATAATCTACAAAGAGAAAAATGCTGACAAATGAACAAAGTTTTTCTCAAATATTTCTCATTGGAAGAAAGTCGTTAAAACGGAGTTACATTTTTTTGGCTAGATCATTTCTCAGGGTAGTTTAAATTTAATTAGCTATAATTCCTACTTATTAATCCTGAAGCTCATTAAATTGACTAAATCCATCACCTTGAGTAGACCTCTGTAAAAAAAAGTTATTTTATTGTTGTGAAAATAATGAGACGGTCATATCTTGGGACTCTCACAAGTAAACAAAGTTAAGCTATTACACAAGTTAGGCTTTATTTTTCTACTGGTAAGTATTCTCGAAAGCCAGGTCGAGCTCTCTGGTGGACATTGACGAGATAGTTTGAAACTTTCCATCTAGCTTTCCAGACTGCTTCCAGAGTTCCAGACATTGCCAGCAGAGAACCGGGATACAAACTATTGATTTTTATTACTACAGCTCTTCAGCAAGCGGTACATGTGTACGTACACATTGCATTGCAATGCACACACCATCACGCTCATATGTATGCATGTCTTTTTCATATCTCATTGCTTGTTACCAGTTACCACCACCTTTCTTTCTAAAAAAGGTTTATCTTGCGTGCTATATCAGTTTGCTCCCTTTCATATTTTTGCAAAAATCGTTTTTATCCGTGCGCTCGTAAGAAGGGCAAAGGCAGTAAATAGCACATCCAACATCAATTCACCGAAATATTCCAAATTTCCATTGCCTATATACTATGTTTTTGCTATGTATTTTTAAGTACAGTAATGCTTCTTCCTGCTTCTACCAACCAACCAACCAAACTGCCGAACCTTGAGTATCATGTTTGTTTGATGACTAATGTAAAAAACTAACACAAAGCTACTGGTATATGTTCCCTAACTCTCGACTGGAAGTAGAGCACTGGAATACAAAAAAAATCAGTTGATAATATTATTATACATTGATAATGCTAAATGCAAATACAATGAATAGCACGCCGTTTCAATACGCTACTGCTACTTACATTCCATATTATGCACATGAAACTTGAACAAGCCAAGGGCTGCTGCTAGCTGCCTTGTTTATTGACTTGTTTGCGTTTTTCAAAATGTAGTTCAGTTTGGATTATTACAGTCCGTTAACTCAGCAGCGAGTGAGTGGTCAAGTTTGTTGCTGACAAACTTGGAAATTTAGAAAAGCTTCCCAATTTCCCGGAAATGCGAACTATTAGTCAACTTCCAGATGTACGACAGTACAGATATAGCCAATCGCGATACAATTGCTACCGCACCAATGTGCACAAGTGTGCTACTTGGACAATGTAACCTTGACTTATCATTGTGTTTTACGTTATACAGATTTTACACTTATAGGTCTAATTATATTCCAGTTGAAAACGAATCATTGCCAACATGTAAACTCAGTTGAAGAAAGTATTATGCATCTATAACTGTGATGCTACTACTACATTTATTAAAATCGTTTATTCAATGAAAAGAGAAGGATAAAGTCCAGTGTAAATAGACTGTTGTTAAATATCAATGTAAACGACAGAGTGACATATAAAATGTACTGTACTTTTTACACAAAACTTCTGCGATTCTTTACAGAAACTGCAGCGTTAACAAGTATCGTTGTAAAATCGTTCATTAATTTCAATCAGATGGTATAAGTTTATTCTGTAAAAATGTAGTGAAAATGGAGCAACGTAAGATAATACAAAATTAATTCGTTGACCAAAGTTTCCAGTGTGTGTGTACGGCAGAAAATGCTTTCATAAGGAATACTTGCAACCGGAATATTTTTATACAGTATATTTTTGAAAAGAAAAAGAAAGAAGATAATATGTCATCTTATCCGAATCGACCCATTTTCATCACTGGTTGTGACGATGACGACTACGTAAGCTGATTGCTTTTGAACCTTTAATATTATATACTCTTAAAAATAATAATTTGATAAATTTTCATATCCAATGTCAGTTAGTATTACAAGAGGTTCTAACTTTTCTGAAAACCAACCCTGCTGTGACCAGGGCAGAAAAATTGCATGTAATATGGATCCAATATTATAATATATTGATACGTTGGAATTTCTAAATCATATTTTAAAAAATCAAAATTGAAAAAGTGCAGGTGAAGTAGCCTGCTCAAGTGATAACTTAATCTAATTAGGTATGTGCAATCCAGTCAATCACTTGAGTCACTTAACACTATTCTATTCCAGAGTCAGGCAGTCTGACTCAGACTGTGACTGTCTCCTTTTATACACGGTCACGTAGCCATCTCTGGACATAAGCTACATCATACCACAATAGTAAATACCGATAATTCATAGGAAATGAACTCAATGTTCACTGTCAACTGTAAAGTAGTAAAATAAAACTAAAAATATTAAGCATGTAAGTACGTCCAATGCAAATTGCATTAGTACGAGTGCGTCGTTGCAAACTGTGTGCTGGACACTGTCCAACTTATCCACAAACCGCAAATACTGTCAATAGTTACAAGTGTCAGATTTTCAGCCCAATTCCAGTAGTAGTATAATTGTTGTCGACTGACAATAGGTGGTAACCAGTTTTCCACAGGGGCCGTTCGCCGGTGGTGGTATGGAAATATGGTATGATCAATTTAACCTTAATGTTATAAATAATCTCAATCTCAACAGGTTTTGAGTTCACTGTGAGCCGTTCATAACAATGATTCTAGCGCCAGTTCTACGCCAGAGCTCTTCTGCCAAAAAGTGAAATGGAAAAAGAGAGAATCAAAAACCCCACAAGCATTATTTTTTCCACATCCTAGTACACGGTGGTGTAGAAATATCAAATTAATCGATACTTTACTCATGCATGATTTCCATCTATTAATTATTCTATCGATTTATGACGCCAAATAGTGCGGTGCATTTCATCGAAAAGTTGATGATGCCTTCATTAGAATGAATATACCAAGTAATACTTGTACTATTTGAAGCAGAAATAAACTAGCAATTTCTGAAAGTTGAACGCACGTTTGTCATCAGGTAGTAAGTATGAGTAGGGGCGCACCATATCTTACGAAAAAAATATTGCAGTGGCGGTTTTCTAAAACATCTAGCGGCTTTACCCAGCTCTTGTTAGAGCCGGGGATATGATGAAGTAAATATTTCAAGTGTACTTTTGGTGTTTAATACATACTTGAACCAGTAAACTGGACTAGCTGAACTTACCAAATTTGTGCGCTTACCTTTGTTTTTGTGAGCAGGTAGTTAAGGATTTTAAAGTACACGGCATATTCGTGGTTGGCTTAAATAGCCTTTCTTTTCTAGTGCCAAATTTTTTGATCGGTCACTTTGATCTCTTATAATGTTATAATGCTCGAAACTAAACCTTATGCATTTTATTAAATCTCAAGTCTAGAATGATTTGCTCACAACTCCACTTTTCAGACTTGCAATGTCAAGGAAAAATGAGTTAAAATGTATAAAGTAGTAAAGGGTGACAGGAAAAAACCAGAAAAGAAAGCTTGAGCTAATTCAAGTACTTCAATTGACCTTCTTGCTTATAATTGATACGCAAACAAGTCAAACCTAATAGTATTCATTACTCTATTCCAATTCACATATTATGTGCGATAGTGCAAGCCATCAATGCTACAGTTTGTTTACTGTTGTCCCCAAAGATTTTCCTGAATACACCGGTTCAAAACAATTAAGTACGCTGAATCATGCAAGCCAATTAGCTAATTAATCAATTTAAATAACCCTTGTTTAATATCCTGTAAAGTAAGTAACAAACCTCACTTCAAAACAAATATTTACTCTCCTTCCACTAGTTCTACTACTACTTCAATTCTTGGCTGGTTTACACAAAAGACATTAAATACATAAATGACATTACATCATCAGGCATCATAGATCCATGAGAACGTTTCTCTGCTTACTAACCAGCATATTATTATTATCCTTCCCGTCCGTAAAACACTTTTTAATGTTTTCAAATACTGTTTTCTGCCTACAGTGTGCGTAACCGGTTGTCTGAGTAAACTGTCCTTCTTAACCTTCTTTTTTGGAACACGTTTGTTTCAACGAAATCGCCGTGTAATCACGTGCACAAAGATTTCAAAATTACCGACTGAGCCAGGAATAGGAATAGCAAATAGGCCTCATTGAATGAGCTATCATATGATAGCATCAATTTTTTTGACATTACCTACGCCGATTATCGCATTATATGAGTTGAAAGTTAATGGGGCACTGTGAGACATTAATACAGTAAATTGATTGGGTAGCACGATCCGATGATGTAAATGGTGGAAAAAAGTGACACTGTCGAAAAATACCCAAGTCATCGTTTTGTCATTATGTTGCATGCATACAAATAAGCTTTATTTGCATAGAGCTTTCCAACAATTTTTGAGTAAGTCACTTTGAAAAACTCTTCGTTGAAACTCATTTATTCATACTAGCTCCATAGCTCCACTAAATACCGTACTTTTAACGCCTTATGTCGTGTCATGCACATCTTATCTGCCTAGAAGAAATCGTAACCAGTTGTTGCTGTGCTGTTGTACAACTAAAGTACAAACAAGAACATGAAATGATGTGACGCTAAAATCAGTGCAGAAAAAACATCCAGCCCCTGTAAACGTGAACCCCCTTTCGATTTTTCTCATTTTCTACACAATCCCATTATATCATCTTCACTTCATTTCATCGTTGAGTAATAGCCCTATTCGTTTTTTTTTGCTCCATGAATATAAAAACTCCTGGTGAACAACACGAAATTGTTTTGTTTTGCTCGCTTCTTTTCTTCTTCTTCTGTTTCTCATTTTCTTTGGTGCTGCTGGTAAATTCTTCCAAGGAAAAACTTGTAGATAGTCATCATAATGGTAGAAATACATGACCATCAACATTATCAAAGAAGAGACACACGCCGTCATCGTAATAAAACGGCATGTGTAATTTGTTTTAAATGTGCTGTCGTTTGTGGGGACGTACGTAACGTACGCGTGTTTCACATAGTTCCATAATATTGTGCATAAAAATATAACAAGCTTGTTACATGTTTAGGCTTTGCCTAGTTGTTTTTAGAATGGAAAATAAAGCATTTCATTTTTTTAATTTGAAATATTTTGAAGAAAGTGGTACATTTACTCGAAACGAAATGTGAGCATCAAAGGGTGACGGAGTTTTTTTTAAAAATGTGTACATGCAAATCAAAGGCATAAAAAGCCAGTGATGATGTTAGCTCCACTCGCGAATGTTCGTAAAATTCGAAGAAAAGCATCGTAAAAATCAGTATACATATAGCCAACTGCCTGGCGGCGGCAGCAACAATAACCAAACAGCTTGGATAAAAAATAGTAAGAAGACCGAACTGGCTGACTGGCTGACTGACAGTACTCCCGAAATGTGGTTGCCTTTCAAAAAGAAAATGAATAAGTAGGAGGAATCTCATTTATGAGCATGTTGGTGTTACATATGCATAATATTGAATATATTATGTGATACGTTTGGGTAAATATTGCGATTTTCCCTCTTTCAATCAGTTGGAGTTTTCGAAATGAGAAATGAAATGGGAGATGCCAACGAATGATGACATAATGCTTTCATGTACACTCTTGAAACAAATAGCATATAATATTCTTGAACATAAGGTAAATAATGTATGTCCTTGTTTAAACTTTTTTTTTGACAGAATAGTTTTTGTTTTGTTCCATCATCATCACCACAACAATAATTTTAAAACACGATTTCAATAATGTATGTACCTAACTCTCATTAGTAACCATACGTTAAAGGTGGCGTATTATTGCATAAACATGTAACAAATAAATTATCGATAATTTACCACTATCAATATCAAAAGTACAATGTTTGTCCGTCTGTCAAATCATTATCTCGAGAGACCCATTTCGAAATTTAAATTTTTTTCAAAATACGGTGCATTTTTTTCTGGAAACTATCGGAAACCATTTAAAAATTTTCCAGAATAGCGTATTTAACTTGTACAGTCATATCCTTCAAAAACTTTAAGCCCACTAGTGTGTTTTGTAAATCAACAGTAAAGCGGTTTCAAATTCATTCGGATGTAGACTCGGATATCACAAGTGGGTTATCAAATAACATACTCTTCAAGGAAAAGCCGACAATTTGCCATTGCTGAAGTTCAGTTGTTGAGAGTTGGCTGGGCAATAATATGTGAAACAATGCTATATAAAAGTTTTTCTTCAAGTGGTATAGATTCGTCACTCCACTATAAGTTATCATGCCCACAGATAATTTGCCTCTTCCTATCAATAACATTATCATCACCGCAATCGTTACATCAATAACATTATCGTCATTTCGTTTTGTGGGGCTTTGAGTAGCACCATCAGAATAATTGATTATTGACAAGCTTTTCATTCTGAAAAAAAAAAATGTTTTTTGTCTGAAACTCTGACGGATATTCAATGTTCATAAATATGTACTTATGACCGACTCATAATGCTCTCGTCCTTGTCTACTTATCAACTATACCAATAATACTATAAAGTTTTCATTTATGCTGAGCTCTGATTTTTAGCTTGGAAGCAAGCCTGTGATTGAAAAAATGTTCAATCTGTTTGCTGTTGTTTAATAAATAAAAGTATGCATGCTATATAGGTATTGAATATTGATTATGGCTATTGATAATGATGAGTATACGATATGATAATAGCTTATTGTTGTAAAGCAGAATAGAACTGCAAACAAGCAGTAAAGCAATGCAAAGCCAAGAGAGCTGAAATATTAACTGAAGTACTGACTGACTGTCAATGAGTGATTCGTCATGCCGATATACAGAGATATGTAGATAATTTCAAACTTGTGAAAGTGAGTTAAAAGCTAAAATTGTTGTATAGGCTGTATATTTTTCTGCTGAGCGGACAGTCCCGTTTTGTTTAGCTGCAAAAAGTGAGATGGTGGTGGAGGCAAAAAAAAAAATAAGAGAGGAAAGGAAAAAATGATAAATGGAACTAGAACATAAATGTAGCAAACACCCCAACCCAGTGCAGTGGTGTTGTCATATATATGTATATACCAAAAGCTTTTGTTACACTTAACTTTGTACTTTGATTTTGATTCTCTTCTTTTCTTCTATTTCGACAAAGGCCTTTTTATTATTATTACAATGCAATTCAATATGCAATGAAAATGAACGTGTCGTGAAATAAACCGTCGGGTATATTTGTGAGTGAGTGAATAAATGTGTTGAATGACTGACTAGAATATAGGTGTAATTATATGCATGTGTATATGATGATCAACAAAATACGCTACATGTCATAAGTACGCTACATGCATGTTGTTCAAGAAACACGGTTCATTATGACTACTTGATTCAGAACACATATATAAACGTATTATTTATGGATGGGGAACAGCAGTTTTAAAAGTGTTCGTTCTGGGACGTTATGTAGTGGCAGTGGCAACAGAGCTATAGTAGTAGTCATTACGGTGCAACGAAACAAAAGTGATACCAACCGATACCTCTATAATAATCCAATTCGTTACTATTATATACTTGTCTTACAACGCTTACTGTATTTAAATACACATCATTATTTTTATGTATTTCATACTCTAACTGTGGTTGGCAATATTTTTTTTTGGTTTGACTTGAAGTTGGGACCATTACATCTATAATAGCTGTAGTAGTAAGTGAGTAAAAATTATGTACGCCTCTCCTGAAATGAAATGCATAATATACACTAAAAGAGAGAGAGAGAGAGAGAGATGGCAATAAGAGCCAAAGCCAAACAAGCCTACATTATTACAATCAAACTAAATTATAGAGATGTATGAATAGTAGATATATATATTCCTTCGTTTCTTTCTTTCTTTCTTGTCGTTCCGCTTCTTCTTCACAGATGCTTCATTTTTTCATTTAACTCCTCTTCATCATCATCATCATCACCCTAGTCATCCCCGTCGACAAGTGAAGAATACTTGTGCCAGTAAAGAAGAGTCAGGCATATTAGCATCCTCATCGTCTTCAAAAAATATAGTGTAAAACTATCGTTCTAAAGACCATTATGATTTTGCTTTAATTTTTCTCTTCTGCACTGCTAAAGCTGATGATGTTGAATAAAATATAAATCCTTCTTTCGGTTCTCCTTCTTCATGGCACCTGGTAAACGAATGTGTATGTGTATGCCAATGCGCTTTTTCATTTCATGATATCAAGCTACTCATTCTCACCGTAAGTCAATTCTGTTGTTTTTTACGAGAAAAAAAAATGAAAGAACCTCCTGCAACTTTTCTTGAGGAGATTCAGAGATTCTCTATTATTCTGTAGCATCAACAACGCCACCGAATATCACTTTTTTTAGTACTGTATCACAGCGTACGAGAGCAATCGCCACTGTCAATATTGTAAGGAGATATATAGAAGTAACGCACTAACTAAACTCTTCATATCATCAAACCTAGGTCGCTGCTGCTCCTGCCAAATTCAGTCAGTCATCATCAGTCATTAGTTGAATGCGCTCAGGTTATGATGATCATCATTTTCGAGATTGGATTTGTGGGTGTCCTTGTTGAGTTGGTTCCCATGATGATGTAGCGTGCGTGGATAGCATGAAAACAAAAGTGCAGTGCCAGTTATAATACGTCAAATACGTATCTGTGCATAAATTTGAAGCAGGCTAAAGACAATTTGAATTGACAAGAGATGTTTCACACGTATGAAAATGTGCAATTTCAGAAGACTTTTGTGGAGTGAAAAGTGACAAGTAGTGAGCAGGATGTAGAGGAGAAAGGGACGCATGAAACTTCTGGTTCAGTAACTATAATAGTACGTAAATGGCTTGATTTTGTGTTATGTATGAACTGAACATTTAAAACTGCACATGAAAATAAATAATTACTTGCCAATTATCAATTTTCCGTTATTTTCTAACATAATTGATCCAATGCATTATACAACTATTAAATTTTATCAGTAAAGTAGATGAAATCGTTGAAAGTACCGTATCTATGCATGATGGACTTGCTGCTTCAGTTGATAAAATGAAGTTATTTGTTACCAAAAAAAGTTTAAAAAAAACAAAGCCAGCGGAAAAAAAATATCTTTTTGTGTGCGTGGTATGTTGGATAGGCGACAGGAAGGACAAAAGAGGAGCATTTTTCTAAGAAACCTACTCGCAGTGGAATTTTTCAGGGATAAGATAGTGATGAAATGAATGAGCATTGAACATTGCTGGTGGCTGTGACTCAACAATTGGCTTGAAAACATGCAATCATTTTCATTGAAGGGGCGAAGGAACAGGTGCCACAATTTACATGGTTATAAAATAGATGTACATATGTATGTGTGGGTATGCCGGTTGGTCAGTTATTTTGTGGTGATGGTTGTAGGCACGACGGACTAGGACCTAAACTCATAACTGGGTTTGTACCTCAACTAATAGCGATAAAGTAGTGGAAACACCATTCCTAAAGGTATCCGACAAAAAAAAGATTAATAGGGTCTTGACAAAAAGAATATATTGATGTAGGTAAAATAAACGCATAAATATAACGCTATTATTGAGAATAATATTTAATCATGTGCTATGGTTTAGTAGTGTTTCGTCTCCTGGTACTTTTGGAGCGTTACAAAAACGCTCGGCTGCTTTACGGCTTCTAATTTGGCAGTATTTTGATGCATTACACCAAGTAAATCTTCGTTCTTAAATATTATAAAAACGAAGGTATTACTCTAAAGTCTAAAATCTCAGGGTGTTTTGTACAAACACAAACAAATACTGAAAAAGTTTCTTCTAGTTGAATAGAAATCTGGCATTTTTGAGAAAAGAAAGGTTACACGGAATTTCATTGTTTGCAATAAGCCAAAATACAGCAAGAATAAATTAAAACTGACGCAGCGCAGGTGAAACAACATCGCATTATGCAATGTTAACAAAAGCAATATTACTTACATACAACAACCAGTTTCCTCACGCTGCGCTGCACTAGAAAAAAAAATCTGGAAAGGCTTGGGTTGCGGTTGTTCGTCTTTGTAAGTACAGATCTTCAAACGCTGTTCTGTGATAACGCAATGACCTTCACCTAGAGAGAGAGAGAGTGTTTGTGTATGTGCATGTGTGTGAATGGTAAAAAATGGAACATAGAGAAAGTAGTAGGTCGAGTCAAGCATGTCTCCAGGTATCATGTACTGCTTAAGAAGGCCAATGTGTGAACTTCCGTGTATGACTTGAATCCAGGACACATTTTGGGTTCCGCACATTCTTAAGAGACAAAGTGCCTAACTATCATTGATCATCATGAATCATGGTCACTTGTTTACTGTTTTACATGTATTTGTTGGAATATTCTTGGCTCAAGAGAAAAAGAGTTCCCACGGGTTGTGTGGTGTACTTATGCGGTACAAAACGTTCGGTAGTCCTCAATTTGAAGTCGTGCTGGAAGTAGGGTTTGGTTCATTTCATGATCATTCGTCTAACTTGCACTGCATATTTTGTACAAACAGTACATGATTTTTCTTTTAAAATTATTGGAAAAAGAGTCAATTACAAAACATTTCCAAATTATACACATGTTTATCATTTATCCCTTCCGTTTGTATTGTGGTCGTGGTGAATACTTTTATTTGTGCTTTTATATTTAATTAAATTTTAATTTAATTTATTATTACTCGTTAAATTTATTTTGTTTCTAGCATGCTCAACGGAAATGGATTTTGATTTATTTAATTAACTACTCATCAGCAACGCTTCAAAAAGTTTATTGAGAAATATTTCCTGGTCAAGGATCTACGCTCTTTTTAGCTCAAAAAACTTCATAGTACAGGAAGATCAGGTTCTTGATTAAACTGGACAGTGAAAATCCTAGTAGGTGCCACGCGATAGACTAGCTCATAAATTACATTGTGCCAAGTGAGATTTTTTTCTCGTCTTATGAAGGTCTAGACAGAGGGGAAAAACTCGCGCCTTCGTTTCTTTACCAGAAAATCGTCTTATCACTCTGTTGATTTTTTTCTTCTCTTCTGTTGCTTATCGACCAAAAAAATCATCTTACGTCGTATCGTTCGTTGTTAACGTTGTTTTTGTTAAGTTTGTTGTTGTACAAGTTTTTGACAAGAAAAATTGATTATCTGCCAGTGACAGGAACTTTGTGAGTTGTTTGTGGTGTGGAAACTAGATAAAAATATTTAGTAACTGAAGCAAGATGGGAGTCAAGAAATTAGCAAATAACCGGCGAAATGGAGTAAGTCATTTTATTTTTGTTTATTTTTTCACTAAAATTTATTTTCATTTCTATTTTCACTTTGTAGATGTTTATTCTTTAACTTTTATTATGTTTATCGACATCAACGACACTCTAATCGCATTTTTCATTCATAATAATTAATTAAGTTGAGTAGGAAGCTGTGGATATATTATCATATCTAGATTTATGCAACGTCTGGTCTGTAATTTCATTACTTGTTGTTGTTAGGTGTTGTTGATAAGCCTTCCGCAGATTGTCTCATTGTACCAGGAGACATGTTTTTTTTACTGCTCGTATAATTTGCATATCTTCGAATGCTTGTCATGTAATGTCATTTTCTGCACACGGTGGGTGACACAAGTGGCTGTGTCTGTGCGCCGTGTTATACCCTCTTTACTCTGTAGCTCTTACCATCTTGTCTTCTTATCGCATATTAACCCATTCAGTGTCAGTATTATAATTAATTATGTACGTACTCATAATTTATAGGCGGAGGATAGTTCTGGAAAGTGGGACAACGATGACCAGGGTTTGCAAATGCGTGGGGAGAAGGCCGCACTTTCCCCAGTCAGTGAAGCTCCAGATGAAGAGGATGAGGATGATGGGTTGGTGATGTACGATATTAGAGATGCCGGTGTACCTGCTGTGAGTATTTCAATAATTTCGGGGTTTCTTCAAACCCTTTTCTATGAGCTCTATTAAACAATGGTAATTTAATCCACGTGCACTTTTCAGGTTCGGTAAGTTCACATAATGTTTCTAATGCATTGCTTTACACTATACTAGGCATATTATGTTATGTTGCACTTGTTAGAGTTAAGGCACTTACCCACATGCGTACCTAGATAAGTATGGATGAACGAACACCCAATATGTTTAAAATAATAAATCCCTAATAGGGAAATAGAGATGTGCCATAGTGTGGAAAATTTAATATATTATGAATATGAATGTGCAGAAAAGGAGTTATTTTTTAAATTCAAA
>JAHZMZ010005171.1:0-14699 GCA_027743805.1 Lepidocyrtoides sp. E14
GTTTTAATAGCCAGTACAAAGTTTCTCCAGTCTATTTTGCACTCACTCTCTACTAGCAAGAATCTTAGAGTCCTGAGAGTCTTACGTGATAAATTTGACCAGTTGAACTGTTTGTCACATCTTCTGCAATAGGATTCAAAAATTTCCGAGAAATAAGTTTTTTCACACTTTTCTTGAATGTAGAAAAGCTTTCTACTTATAATCATGATGACATGGCATTCTACAAAATATTCTATATCCTACCAGGACGTGTAGCATGATAAAATGATTTGCAATGTATCCGTAGGAGAAACTCGACCTGATTGTCCTCCTGATTGTTTTGCTAATCCACGTGATGCTCGTTGTCAACAAGCGCCAGCGCCGGAGCAGCCTACACAACGTCCTAACTGCTTCCCTGGCTCCTTGGATCCCAGGTAATATTAACTGTGCACACCTAATACTATTATCTGATAAAGGCTGCAACCAGTATGGTTAACTTACTCTGTATACATTCATTTTTGTTTAGATGTATTTTCAATGAAACACCTACCACTGAAAGACCCCAAACCCGCCCTCCCATCTGTTATCAAGGTGAGATTATTTGTTCATTTTATGGAAGTTTGTTGGACGATATTTGAATAAGATGTGTGCCTGTAAATTTGAAAGTATAACTTGAAAAAGCCTTTCAATTGATTGTGAATGATGTGTATTCACCAGGTTCTCTTGACCCGAGATGTGAGCCCTCACAGCCTGCAAGCCCACCACAAAGACCACCTCAGAGAGTGTCGACTTCCAAACCCCCACTCTGCTACCCAGGTAATCACGACGCAATTCGATACCATTTTTGAAACCCTTTGTAATATCTTATGCATATGCTTGCTTTCAATTTAGGCCAAATTGATCCAAGATGTCCACCTGTGTGCGACGTAGAAGGAGTACATGACAGAAGATGTGATAGCAAAAAATAGCTACTGTAGATAGCATAAGAGTTATATACGGTCTATATGTTTGACATTATCAGTTTTGCTTAAATATTTTTTCTTTAAGTCACTCTCTTTTCCTATAAAATCCTTGAAGATTATTTTCTTGTCATTTATATTTTGTACTATGTATTTAAAAATAAATCTACAACGAATCTTTCTAGAAATAGCATTAAAATATTTCAAATCTGAAATTGCATGAAGCAGCATTGAGACTATTTATGTAGCCGTACTCCTTTGAACACAATGGTTTATATAACGAGATTTTACTACCAATGTGTGCTTCCATTAAGTTGGAGATATTCAAAAAATGCTAAATATGTAAAAATGGCAACTTGCCATTGGCAAGCAAGGAATGACACATTAAGAGCGTAACGTATTTGTGGAAGGAAAGGAGGGAGGTGTCAGGGTCCAGGACGTTGCATCCTGAAATACTAAAACAGGCGTAACATTGGAAGGAAGGGGTCCTAGGATTTTAGACGCAACTCTCGTAATGCTACATAACTAATCTATGAATCCCACATCAATTAAAAGAGCTTGTCTTTAATTGACAATCATTTTGATCAGGCGAGATATACATATACATAGATACATGTTTTCATTCGCTACGGAATTCACGTATGGAAGGATTTTTATTACCCAAATCAAATGCACCTTCGATGTCGTCACTGATGAAACCCCATTCCGGCTCGTCTGCCAAAAAAAGCCAGAATGATGTTTAAAAATTCTTCGATTACCTGATTAGAAAGAAACAAGTAAATGTACTGGTTTCAAGCGAATGAAGACGACCAAGTGGCCAAAACTGATGAAGGTTCGATTTCGCTGTGATGCAATATGCAATGCTTTTAAATACTTACAGAAGCAATCACTTGGAATACTCGTGACAAAAATCCTAGAGATATGAAATCACTCATTTTTTACGATTTGATGTTTGTAATACTTGTTTAGTGACTGAACTTTATAAAGTATTGGGTAAACGTGAAAAATGAGTGCAAGTGAATTAAAATTGGAGTCCAAACTTAATGGATAGTAGAATGAAAGTCATTTAACTGATAGAATGCTGCACGGATCGGATAAAAACAACGTACAACTTTCTAGATGAAAATGTTTGACACGTTGTATGAAAACTTAAAGTATAGTAAAGGAGAAATATTGCATTCTCAGTTCTACCTGCTTTACGACCAGTGTCTATACAGTACTGTAGTATTGTGTTCCCTCTTGCCTCAATGTATCAAAAATTGGGGTCAATGGTATATACGTCTTATTTAATAGAAGGACAAAATTAATTCCTTTGGCTACACTAAAGCTGTCATCAAACTAATCCTTGTATTTTTCTTTATTTCTGCAAATACATAACAAAGTAGATTTCCTATCAGGTAGGAAGTAGATAAAGTATGAACGTTACAACCATGACGCTTGAACTGTACAGAGGTACAAAGGTAGAGATTGATGAAAAAAATCATCATATCCGTATTCAACGAAATAATTCACAATATTAAAATTTAAAATAAAATAAAATGTTGTTTCTAGCACGTTGCAATCTGAAAATGACTGGATTAAGCGTTATGGCACATTATTAATTTTGGCGTTTGTACTTTAAGCGTATTAAGATGAGATATGGTTAGAGATCGAAAGTCTGTCTCGCCTGAGATTTTAGAATAAGTCTGATGACGATGGTTTCACCTTAGATAATTTCAAGGCAACAGGCTTCTCTTCCTCCCTTGTGTGTTCTGCGATCAGGTCGGAGGAAACAACTTGACGACAAGGAATGGGTTTGCTTCCTCGCGGCTTGTACTGCTTGCTACTTGATGATGTGGAAGATTCGTTTCGGATTTTTTTGGTCAGTGATGGTGTACTCGAACTTGGTGTACCATGAAAACTTGGTGGTGTAGAACTCACTATAATTGAGTCAAACGAGTATGTGTCATCGTCAGACTCTTCGGCGATAGTATGAAGATCAGTGACTGCAGGAGTAGGCCCCAGCATCAGATGACTAGTGCTACTAGTAAGGCTACGTGTAGAAGCTGTATAGGAACCAGAAATAACGTCTTCGTAGTCCAAAGCAGCAATAATTTTTCGTGCCTCCCAAGATGTAGAGGGCCGGACGGTAGGTAGACTATCTTTAGACAACGAGCCAATGCTACTTCGAGCTAGTAAGCTAGACCTGGAGGCAGCGATTAAATTATTATTGGTGACACTGGATTTCCGTGTAGGAATGTCTTTTGCCAGGATGACCTGAGTTCGACTTGATTTTGCTGAACTCCCTCGAGATGCTAAATGCAAGCTCGACTTGGACGAAACACCTAACTTGGCATCGTCGTTACTGGATTCTGGTATTACCTGGACGCTTTCTGCCAGAGTCACCCGTGATCGATCTGACCTATGTAAGCTCGATTTTGACGAAGCAATTGAATTGGGGTCTTTGATACTGGATTGTCGTATTGGAGCGTTTTCCGCCAGGGTGACCTGTGATCGATCTGACCTATGTAAGCTTGATTTTGACGAAGCAATTGAATTTGTCTCTTTGATACTGGATTGTCGTATTGGAGCGTTTTGCGCCAGGGTTACCCGTGATCGATCTGATCCATGTAAGCTCGACTTTGAGGAGTCAACTGAATTGGCATCCTTGATATTGGATTGTCGTATTGGAGCGTTTTCTTCCAGTGTGGCCCGTGCTCGATCTGATCTATGTAAGCTGGACTTTGAGGAAGCTAGCGAATTGGCATATTTGATATTCGCTTGTCGAATCGGAGCATTTTCTGCCACACTGACCTGTGCACGATCAGATTTTGCTTGGTTAGCTCGAGCACTTGACCGATAAAGTTGAAAGACCTGATTTTGATAGCCTTTAAGACTATCAACGGTATTCTGCAGAACATCTCGACTTTGCTTTACTTCACAAGAATCTTGCTCCAACGATTTAATGTGGCTATTCAGCCTGCCAATTTCTCTGTTCTTTTCAGTTATCGTTTCCACGAGCTGTCCCACGGAATATCCATTTAAGGCTTTGACATCTTCAACTTCTTGTCGCAACTCCTCCCTCCTATCATACAAAGACATTATTTCCTCCCTCTGCTCAGCAACTGTCTTTTCAAGTTCACAGTTTCTGTATGAAACAATTATATAAAAGAGTAATGTCACAGATTAGTTCTCAATACCTCAAGAAATCTGCAAGGTAGCATTAACTTTGACACTAAATACTAATGTTAACAAAATTACTTTTTAGCAAGGTCAAACGCTTGCAGAAGCCGGCGTCTTGAATCTGTCGGTACGTGAGGTCCACTTGAGCAAAAACTCACTATATCTTTTCCAATATTCGCATCTAAGAGTTAGTTCATTAATTACAATTTGCTGCTCATCTTTTAAATTTAAAAAAATATCTTTCTAAGTCAAAAATGCTAATATTATTACCTGGCACTTCAGCAGCCTGTAAGATCAACTCATCCAATGTATTTTCAATGTGCTCATAAAGTTCAAGTCTAGAAGATTTACTCTGTAATTCCAGAGTTAATCGCGTAACTTCTAAGCGTAGCTCATTCGTTGACTCATTCATGTCATGAGTAAGAAGCTGTACAAAAATCAGAACAAATCAAACTAAATACAAGCATGATGATAACGACAAGTTTTTAAGGATGAAGTGAAATCATAATATAGTTATATGAAGAGCTAGATTTAATAGAAACTAGTATCAGAGATATGAAAGTAACCTCTATTTTCTTCTTTAACGCTTCATTTTCGTCCACCGCTGTTTTATGCTTCTGCTTGTAATCTTCTAATATCATTTGAACACGCTCTAGTTCAAAGCACTTTAGTTGTACTTGCGCTTTTGCATTTGTCAGCTTCGTATCCTCCCCAATCTTTAGTTTGTTTAATTCAATCAGTGCCCCTTGATATTTAATCTCCATTTCCCGTAACTTCCGATCGGCTTCGTCACGACGTCGTTCCAAGTGATCCCTCTCTTCCTTTAACCTGTATAGAAATTATAATGTTTTAGAAAAAATAGCACAGTAATATGATAATACATTATTGATATTCTCCACCATGCTTTTAATTCTGATTTTTGACTTTCCTCTGTCCGAGATCCATCGATTGTTGAAGCTTATATTTCAAGTTGTCGGGAATCGACATTGCCTTTCCAGAAGGAACGTAACTGGATAAATCGTCGACAGGCATACGCTCAGGATTAACGCTATCAACATATGTCATTTCATCCATTTTCGAATATAATTGTTGATATGCGTCCAATTTGGATGTCTTCTCCTGAAGGGCAAGAGTTAATTCCAAAATTTTATGGCTGCTTTTTCCTTCGATTTCTGAAATTTCTTCACGAAGCCGTCTATTTTCAGATTCCTTTGTCGCAACTTCACTTTTGGCAACTTTTAAGTCCGTATGATTTCTAGCCAGCTGGAATTCCAAAAACTCAGTTTCTTTGGACTTGACAGCTACTTCAGCGTTTAACTCACATATTTTCTTGTGGCTTTCAATTCGATTTTTAGTAAATCTGTCCAGATACAAAAGTAAAACAAATGTTTTATAGACAACAGCAACACAATAGATCTTATATGATATTAGTAATATCTAAGTCAATATTATTTCGTTTTACTTGGGTACATAATATCTAGCAAGTACACGGTAATCTTTACTAAATACGTATAACAGGATACTTACTCCTTTTTTAACTGACTAATGACTGGCTGGAGGGGCGGAATGTCATCAAAATCTGCTTTCATCTTAGCAAGTCTTTTTTCATTCTCTCGGCTGGAAGGAGCCCCCTTAACAGTTTTTCTTTGGCTCTGATCTTGTGATGACACCGTTTTCTTATATTCAGGAATCAGATTATCGGAGCTGATACTTTCGCAAGTTGTCTTAGGCGTGTCATAAATAACTGTACACGATGTAGTCCGCAAGTCCTCAGGTGGGGAAGGCGTTATTCCAGATATAGTTAAGTCGGTTGGAACAGTAGAGTTTAACTGATCCTCATTTGACGAAGAAGAACTAACCATCTTCTTCTTTTCCATGTTGGCCGTGGTTCCAAAGTCGGAGTCAAGCTGATCCTTATTCTCTTCTAATTCCTTCTTTGAAATTTCGCTTGGGTTCAAGTTTGAGATGGCACTATCACTGACGCTTGGCGTAGACCACGGTTCTGTATACGATAAGGCAGCTTGTTTGTCCTTGGCCCCCTTGTCTTCCTTGTCCCCCTTGTTCCCCTTGTTCCCCTTATCCATGGTTTTGTAACTATAAGGTGAAATAAAAAATATATAATTCTTTGTGTACAATGCAACACATGCGCAACTGTTTTTACACTTTTACTGAAGTTTTTATTACAAACAATTAACAAGACTTGCACCAAGTTAATAACTCATATACTTGTTCATTGATTAAATGGTAATAACTCAAAACTCATCTTACTTTGGACGATAGCTAATGATAAAAGTAAGTAACAGGTCACAGGTGTGCAGCCTCCTTATAAACAACTGATGTATCCATTGACACACAATAAAAGACTTTCAGGTAGACTTTTAGTTCCGCTTCCAAACAACTATCACAACATGTAAATACTTCATGAAACAGTTATTGAATGCACTTTTAATTTCTGATAAAATTCCAATGACCTATTCAATTACGTGATGACTAAATACTGACTAGCAAGGTAACTTTATTTTGTTGAGCAAAAATTGGAATTCCGTCGGCACGGCACCGCACCACAGCAGCTGTTCACTGACTTTAATTTCACAAAATTATCCACGTCAATTTTACTGGAAGTTAATAAAACAAAATTTCAAAGTTCAAGCACACCAGTTAATGGGCTCGTCACTTCGTCAGTGAGGAATTGGAAAACTAGCGAAAATGCAAGCCGGTGTGCAGCGTGCCCTCCTGGTCTGGCTACAACTGACAACTGAACTGACAGGTAAAGGCAGCCGTGCAGTCAAAATCATACACTCAGCTGAGATGCACAGACAAAAAGTAAACAATGCGAAAATGAAGCATGAGTCATACCCCCATATTATGTAAATGATAAGTTATTATCTACATATGATAACGTGGCGTGGAGTGGCGCCGTTCCTTTGCAACAGAGCAAGAGCAAGTGCATACGGTTAATGGTGCAGCCGTTCTGACGCGTACTTTGTTTCCTGAGCAAAAAACAACGCTAGGTGCTAACGATAACAACGTACTACATTGGCTGAGCTGATAGCGCCATGGTGCACCTGCTAAGTCGGTTTAAAGAAGAGCTGCGACAGGTACTAACTGACTATACAATTATACATTAGTATTAGTGAAATTTAGCGTACTTGGTACTATACAAGTTGTATATTACGATGATAGGAGAATTCCTTCCTTGGTATCGTCCTTTTTGCAATTTTTTTGCTTACGTATGGCTTCATCAGCAACGCTTGACGCCAGCTCACTTGCCTAAGGTAGCAGAATTGAACACAAGCATAGGTAATGCTGCTACATCTGTTTTGACTTTGACACTTCACTGATGATGCAGCAATAAAGAAAAATAAAGTCGTTGTGTACACAGTTACCTGAATGAAATAGTTAAAAAATAAAACTGTTTGTTGCTCTACCTAAGTGATAAAAACGAAAGCAGAAAAATAAAATCACTTGACACTTGCAAATACGCGAATGTGATTGAAAATCTTCTGTATTGGTTATTGACAATACTTCACTGTTATCGAAAATGTAGAACTAAACAAAAATCGTGGTGCTGTGAAAGTTTACTCGTTTTTAAAAAAGTCGAGAGACAACAATAGGCAGTTGGTTGTAACGTTGTAAGGAAGGCGCAGGATCTCACATGTTTTAACTCTACTCATTGTACAAAACTACAAACCAACCATAAGCTTCCCTATTGGAAGGTCGTAATGAATGAACTGTTAACCAAAAATTGATTATGCCGCTGGCATGTAGTTGAGGGCAAGTTGATGATAAGGCCTCCCCCCCCTTGCTTTTTTAACTTTCCCTCAACTATATGCTAACCGATTAAGTGCTATCCTTGAATATTAACCCGTAGCTCCGTTACCCTTTTCGATAAATTATTGATGCATTACATGTGTACGGGTTAATGCTACTTCGCATCTCTTATATTTTACCCAGCGCAAGCAATTTTATATGTAAGTTGGCTTTATCCCAAAAGAGCTAGGAAATTTTTCGTTGGATGAAACTATCGCCATTAAACTTAACTGTGGCCGAGTAAAACAGCAACCGTAACGGTTTACCCTTAAATTTCTCAAACAATGCGTTTAAAGTGTACTATGAATTTACACTATGCAAATTCGAAAGCTCTAGCTGTTATTTGGCATTCGACAACTGAGATTTGCGACAATGTGGTTTACCTCCATGTTATAGTGGTAGATTTTCTAAATTTTTAAGGAGACAAACATTCGACTAAGTACCAGTACACCATTTCAACGAGGAACTAAATTTAGAAAGAGAAGGCAACGTAATGTTATTCAGTGATCCGAAATCACCTCAATCGAGGAAGCCTAAATAGTTTCTAACGGTCATGGTGTGCATTTTTGTATAAACGATAGTTACTAACAAAGTATTTTTCGGTTGTTTAGAAGCCGAATCCCATGTATTTAAATGGAAAACGCTTTGAGGTAATTTTTACAACACTGTTATCCTCTCTTTCTAAATCGTTACTCGATACATGATAAATGTTAATTAGCTTGCTCACAACCTGGAACATTGGTAATCGATTTTAATGAAAACAGATTTTCGAATTTTTGAACCATTTATTGAGGCGATGGCCGACACCCAATTGACACTACATACACCCAAAGCAAATCTATTACGCACCCTGGCAATACTAGTTACTTATCCAGAAAATACGCATCTCTCTACGGTTGGTTACACCTCTATTATGGATGGACAATGGATAAAAGCAAACTTCTAATGTTTGAAGAAAACATTGTCACCTGCGCGGACAGATAAATATTTTTTTTATCATCTTATCGTCACGGACAGCATTGTGCAACTATCCACGTTGGAGCTGCACATGAAAGAGGCAGGGCACTAGGGCAGTCGACAGAATGTTTTACCATTTCAGCTTACCTATCTAAACTGACTATGAGATAATTGAAAAGATGAAAAGATCTATAGGTAATCCATATTATGCACTATAAATTGATGTGACCAGTGGGTTTCTGTCTCATCTTGAAACGAGGGAGGTTATTTAGGATACCAAGAGCCAAGAGCAAACAAATGCCTACCATGCCATGTTGTCAAGATAAGAGTATTGTTGAGGTGGTTATGTATTCATTCATGACAAGGCACCTGCTTTATTTACCAACCAAAAAATATATTATTATACCTAAACCTAGTAGTTGTAGTGGTAGTATTATTCAGCATGTTTCTTACTTGACAGTCAAAGAGCTATTGGCGTTTCCTTTGCAAAATATTTTTTCGGCTAAATGGACACTCAGTAGTACACCAGCTAACAAACGAACGACATTGACCTAATTGCCCAATTGTAATAGTGACTGACTTCTATTTAAATCCACTAAATCCAGCCAATAAAATGATAATATATGGTAACGTTAGTAAATGTAATTTATTTATTATAACTTACCTAGAATTTGTACTGGACGTGGATGGTGGACGTCTGTTCATTGTCGAGCGTGATGATAATTCATGAGAGGTGCAATAAAAGATAAGGTATTGACGTACCAAAGCTCATCGCTCTTTCATTCTCAGTACCACCGTTAAACTTTGCTTCGATTGTCTTTGTGCAAGCCGACTAGTTCATAGGCTGTTATCTATGTGGGTGGAATACCTATGCTAAGCTACATTCAATGTTCAATGAATGACGTAAATTGGGATTGTGGAGTAATCCACCCTCAAAAAGTCGTGCAAGGATTATCAATGCAACATGCAACATTTATTTAAGTGAAAAAAGGGTAAAATATTGCATCAGCTAAACTAGCTAGATGCACTGGAATTACATGTCGTAATCTTAGTCGGTTAAATTCAGTTATTTTTCTACATCCTTCCTATTCAGTTCTCTTCTCGTGCAGTACAAAGAAAAGATTCAAAAAATGTTGAAGTGTGAAGGCTGACGGTTTTGTGATATACTGGGTCTTCCGTACAAAACGCTGCTGTGCTATTACGTATTGTGACTGAACCAGTTGACCAGTGATAATTGCTAGATCGTCACTGCTTACATGATATGATAGTTATAACGGAATCATACTTCATAATTCAAAATGAACGACGACACAAGACTTTTAGAAGATCCAGATGAAGCGCCATCATCGACGGCGTCAAGTTTACCAGAGGATATTTCCAAGAAATATTTTGGATTTACTTCAAGACAACTCAAGTTTCTAATTTCTTATGGTTTATACAATGTGTTCAGAGGAGTGTATACGCTAATAATTGGCCCTTTCTATCCACCAGAGGTACAAGCAGTCTCAATAATACCTAGAGCTTTCTTCAATTGACATAAATTGAGCTTAATCATAATAAAAGTTTAATCTTTTGTTGTTTGTGTTAAAGGCTTCTAGGCGAGGAGTAAGTACTTCCACAATAGGGCTGGTTATAGGATGCTTCAACTTTGCAGCATTTTGTTCAATTCTTTTCTACGGGAAATTTTTTGTGAGTACTATAAAAAAATTCAGAAATTAATACTTAAACTGTAATTGATTGATATTCTTGTACAAAAGTTAAACTATCATCTAAAACATCATACATGATGTATACTGTGATGAAACTGTGAGAATTGAGGGATGACGCAGTACGTAAAATTATAGGATAATCATTACATTAACAGTTAGTAATGCTTAGTGCAGCCAGGTTTATCATTCTACACGCCTAGTTGGCAGTTACCTAGTAATCTATAAAAAATGGTAGAGATTAAAAAGTTTGACATATACAATCGTCTGACATTATCTCATATTCTCTGGAAAAGCAAAAGAAGATTTGTGTTTGACTAGGCCAGAAAGATTACAATGTTTGGCAGAAGTGAATCAACTCTTTTCTTTGGTCATAACTTATCATGATCTGTGTCATATTTTTCATTACAGATACCACGGTTTGGTCCACATCGTGTTATTATATTCTCATCACTTGTTACCACTACATGCGCTACCTTGTTTGGGTAAGTAATGAAACAAAATAAACCTATCAAATAAGATGTGGAAAACTTGAAACAAGCAAAACACTAACTTTTACTTTAAACTATAGTGATTTAAACAATATTTGAGAAGATTATTTATTAATAACGTCTAATTTTTGACCACAACTATATTCATCTTCGCGACAACTAAAATACTACAACCGAACAAAATGATTTAGCAAAATAATATTCATTAAAATTTTCATGAATTTACGGGATTGTATAACATTGATATGTTTGAAAATTTCTGCACATAAATAAATGTTTTAGAAGTCAAATGAAAAGTTGGTTGTAAAATAACTACTCTACAATTTTTTGTTTTTAACATTTTTTTCCCCCAGTTGTATGGGATTTCTCAAGGACCGTTCTACTTTCCTGATTGCTTCATTTGCATTACGTCTAATAGGTAGGTGCTTTTTTGCTCAATTTTTATGCTTTCAAGTAATAACAAGCAAATTAAGCTAAAAATTTGAACGTCATATTGGCAACTGGTCAGATTTCAAGAATTAAAAAATCATCTACCAGAACTAATGTAAATACACATGTACGTGTTTTGAATGACATACCTATGTATATTTTAAACGGATGTGACATTATTCCTGTAATAATATTTTCTAGAGATTCCTCAACCATATAAAATTTTATCGTGCATTTAGAATAAACAGTGAGCACGTAATGGCTTTTTATCTCTGTAAAAATTCATTTAAAGTATTTGTTGTATTTATGATGTATGGTTTTCAAGTTGCTTTTGATAGCAATTACTGCATAAACGTTGCTATTTCGATTATTAGTGTAAATTTCGTAGAAAGCGGAAAACATTTTTTTCTAGAGTTAAACTTTCTCATTTTACAGCAGTAATTATTTGAAAGTATTTGAACCAGGAAAACGTTTGCTGTCTCGCATGGTTAGAGTTATCACTACTTTCATCATGGAATTTGACATGGTTGCGTGACTTGCATATTTTATACTAAAATTGCTCAATCTATGCTTATTATACTTGGTGTGACAAATTAAAATCTCTATGCTTTTGAATTTTTTTGAAAACTTCAAAAATTAGAAACGTGTATGTCCATTAACTTATACAAATGGCAGCAAACAGCGCGAATGCAACTAAATCATTTTATATGTATTATTCATTCTTGTTTATTTTGTTGCCTTACTAATAGGAGGCGCTGGGGACGCTGGTTTTTATCCTGCAGCGTATGCAATATTTGCCGTTGAATTTCCAGCAGTGGTATCAACAACCATAGTAAGTATAAATGACGATAGTATGCATTGACTTATAAACAATGATAAAAATATACGAAACTGTAATTGTTCTGTATTTCTAATAATAAATCTAGAGCCTTTTCGAAATTTTCTTTGGGGTTGGAGCAATATTTGGACCCATAGCTTGCGGTCCTCTGATCGATGTAATCATTAATAATAATGAATAAGCGTAATATCGTTGTAGAAAGTACTCACAAATACAGAGTTGAAATTTAATGCGAGTATGTTTTCTGTGTGCACTGTTTTGTTCTAATAGCATATAGACTTTCAGTGGACGTATATAACCGTAGGAGGAAGTCTTCTGTTTTCATCCATCCTTATTTTATTCGTGACACCAGAACCGCGCCACATTGGGGCTGACGAGAGTAGTAGAGAAGATGTTTCAAACAGGCTTGAAAATTTGACCAACTACGGATATGGCAGACTACTAAAAATACCTGCAATCCAGTTTGCCATCTTTTGCTTGTTTTCAACAGCAGCCAGTATCGGCTTCATTGTCGGTACTTTACAAGTTCATCTGAAGCAGGTATTTGTAGTAAATTAAACGAAATTTTTTTAATGAATTACACGTCAAATATTTGTCTTAGGTAAACTCAATCATCAAATTAATAGATGTGAGCATTTGTGCAGTAAGCAATATAATTCACGTGTGCGTATTTGTTTCAGTTTGATTTAAGTTCGCTGGAGACGGGCGCAGTGTTTAGTGTAACCACCGGAATTTACACTATTTCAAGTTTGGCTTGGGGCCAATTCTCTGACAAGTTGCGGTGGAATAAAATATTCATTATTGCCAGTGGATCTCTACTGATTGCGATTGGGTTCATTATGCTCGGACCATTAAGTTTTGTCCTAGGAAAACAGTACGTAGCGGCTTACAGTTTTTTATGAATACTGTTAATTAGTAGTATTTTTACATTTTTGTCAACTGTCATTAGCCAATTTCTATCGTATATGCATACGTATAAATAAACAATTGCAGGTATTTATGGACGACATTGGCTGCGCTTTGCCTACATGGCGTTGGAATAGGATCCTCGATCATTGTATCATTTTCCTACGCATCAGAATCAGCAGTGTAAGAGCTCAAAAATTATAATACTCTTCCAAATACCAACAGATTTATATATAAAGTTAAACGCTATATCCATTAGGAACTATTTATTGGCAAAAAGAAAGTAAAGTAATTTACTCGAAGTTGTTTTTACAAATATTCTTGTTTAGTAAAAGGAGCTTCCCAGATACAACAACAACCAACGGTCTTGTTTCCAGTATATTAGCACTTCCGTTTGCTTTAGGTAATGCCTTTGGACCTGCAGCCTCGACTGCTCTCTACGAAGCTGTCGGCTTTCAGTTTGCAACTTTATCGGTTATTGGACTTTGTTTCATTGTTGTAAGTAAATACTTGGCTTTGTGACAGCGTTTACAGTTGTAAAATGTGTAAATACAGAACAGACTGAACTGTGACTGTATGTTGGAGTGAATATTTTTTGTATTTCTATAATCAAACAAATGTTTCAAAATTCCGTTTTCAAACAGATTTTATGGGCAGTGGTGCTAATTATTTCAAGAACTGAGAGCCGAACAACTCAACAAGTAGAAGCTGCTGCGGATGATGTAGGATAGGGAAAGTGGAAAGCCAATAAAGCCATTGCTCCGCGCTGGCCGCTGTGTGGTGTTTATCTTTTGTTTCGACGAATAATTAATTTACTTTGCCACACCAGTTGAGCAATTATTTATTTAACTAATGCTGAAATCGCTGAAAAATGTTATTGCTGAAGGATAATTAAAAATAAATGATGACTTGTTTTATTCATGCTCACTCAATCCATTCCATTAGTTTTTGTAATGGCACACCATTCCTAAAGATGATGTTTCTCGTTTATTTATTTATACTCTGTTCTCTGTTACTCATTCTGTACAATCAGTAATAAAAATTTCAGATATTTTGACAAATTCGAACTCACCTTTTCACAACTTCTGGCTACTGTAACTTTTATTTACTTAAAGGTATCATTTCTAAGCGCGAGGCTAAACTAAGTCTTTCTTTTAAAAAATGCATACTTATATACGTTAGATATTGGTATTACTGCTGCAACTGTGCTGCGATTTCCATCTATATAGGTAATAGCTTGTGTGTCCAACATATTTTACCTCTTTCACTACCATGCTCTGAAAGGCAACCTCTCCAAGTTTCATTTAGACATACTCAACTTGCATGACAACCCGGCAGAGTTTTCCCTGCTTCCTCTCAGTCTCCGTTTTGAAAGCCAACGGAACAGACTGCTCTTCTCTTTCTGGTCTACGGACCGTTGCACTTCGTAGCTCGTTGATACGCAAACAAGAGGAAACTCATA
>JAHZMZ010005172.1:0-10636 GCA_027743805.1 Lepidocyrtoides sp. E14
CCATGTACAACTACTGATCTTTGTCAATAAGTTGAAACCTCCATGTTTTGGTCCGTCCTTTTAACACAGTCGCAGACTCTATAGATAATATTACCTCGATGCTTTAAGCAAATAAAACGTCTACAACTTTAATTGTTTTAAAAGTTATTAAGCATTTAGCTTTTCAGGTTCTTTCTACACACTATGTGTACCCGAGTATATTCATCCATGGAAGTCTGAATTTATCGATCTTGAAACATCATGTTGGTTTAATTTGCTCTTAAGTAGGTATGGGCTTACGTGGTAAGTCTTTTTATCGTGATTTGTCACAAACTCTCCTAATTCGAATTAGATAACGACAAACATCCTAAAGCAAATTAGAAGTCAGCAATATTGACCAGTTCTTGAACAGCCAGTACAACCAAGCCTTCAGCTAAGTTTTTATCTCCGTAGAGTATGCATGTAACGAGACAGGGTAAATGTTTTTACTAACCGTGATATGTTTGTAAAGATAGGGACCATCCTCGTTTTTCAAAGTTTAGTGCGCAGTTGGCATTTAAAACCTTCTATTTTTACTAAATAAATTTATACTGCTTCTGCGAACGGCAGGTAATTCTGCTGTTTTCTTCGTTTCTATTCTGATGTTAAGCTGTCACTTTACTATATAATTCATAATGATAGATTTTAGAAAGTCAGGTCTAATCTGTGGAGACATTTAAAATGCAGCTATGCTGCCTCACCTCCGGCACGACCAGTCGTATACAAAGCTGACTCCATAATTTGTTTCGCTTGTATTTACCAAGATCAGCGTGCTTTCTAAAAATAGATATCAGTTAAATTTATCTAAACTTAAAGAGACTTAGTTAACATATGTACACTTATTGCTGACCGCACATAATAGAAATGTGATAATGTGATTGCTAGATATTGCAGCGACAAAACGTGACAATTCTAAAGTGCCCGAACGTATTCGTAGCGGAAATTTGGCAAACTCCGTTTTCGCCGACTAGATGATGAAAAAGTTATAAGTCAGCTGTTGCCTAAGCAAATATTCCTTTGGCGTAGAACACACTCACTGCAACGTGCTTAGTTTAAGAGTTGGCATCATCATCGCATGCAATACAAGAAAAAAAATGCCCAACATTTTTACCGGAATCCTTATCAGATAATTGCTTTAGATAAGGATAAGGAAGTACGCCTTATTATCTGTATAACATGTAATTCTTTGTCCTCCAATAAATTCAGAAAACCTATTCAACCCAAAAAGTATAGCTTTACACTCCTTTTCTACAGCGCTCAAATGGAGCTCTCCATCTTTGAATTTCTTACTGGAGTATGCTACCACCCCTTTCACGACCTTCTATTTCTAGGCACAATATACAACCCATTCCTTTGTCACTTGCATCTGTCCGCAGATACAGTGAATAATCAAAATCTATTCCTTGAAGCATCAAATGCTCACTTAAAACCTTTCTTACTATGTCCAATGCATGTCTTTGCTCTTTATTCCAATAAAATTTTGCATTTTTCTTCATAACTTTTGTAATCGGAAAGAACAAAGTAGAAAGATGCGGAATAAAATTACCTAAATATTGACACAACCCATTCAAACTTGCTACTTCTTTCTTATTAGTCGGTTCAGGCATTTGCATAACTGCTCTTACTTTCTCTGGATTCGCTTTAACATCGTGTTCAGTTACAATATGACTTAAATGCTCAAAACCGGTTTTAGCGAAACTGCACTTGTTTAAATTAATCGACAAATTTGCTTCTTTCAAACGCTCAAAAATTAATCTCAAATGGACTAAATGAATGTCTCTATTTTTTGAAAACACTATGATGTCATCCATGTGGATAAAACAAAACGACATAATATACCCTTCCAAAACCATTTTCATTAAAGTTAAAAATGTGGCTGGAGCCGAAACAAGACCAAAAGGCAAAACTAGAAATTCGTACAATATTCCATTACCATAGAATGCAGTGAGATAAATAATTCCCTTGTCCATCTTTTTTTGCCAAAATCCTGACTTTAAGTCTATTTTTGAATAAATACCGCCCATTTGTAGTAGTCTCAAAATTAAGCTTGCATTGTGCATAAGAGTGGCATTTGGTTTAGTTATTTTGTTTAACTTTTTGTAATTAATAGCCATTCTATAAGTGCCGTCTAGTTTTCGATCTAATACAACATTAAAACCGTATGGTAATTTTGATCTTCGTATTATACCATTTTTCAGTAGTTCTTTACATTGCTTATCTATTTCAGCGTCTTGGATTCCCGTAAAATGACGTGGCTGTTCTTTAATATATTCAGTTTTACTCAATTCAATTTTGTGTTCCATTAAATTTGTTTGACCGATTTTACCATCAGTTCTACAAACAGTTGGAAATTCCGAAATTAAATCTCTAATCTTTTGTTCGTAAGGATCAATTGGAAAATCAAAAATATTTTCTGGCTGATGTTGTAGTAAGAAAATTAGTTTCTGACAACCATCTAACAAAGAATAAGTTAACTTAGGAGTGTCATGAAAGCAAAACGTATTATTTGCATGATTCAGTACAATCCCATACTTCTTCATGATATCCAACCCAATTATACAAGATACTGGACATGATTCTACAATGTCAAACTCGTGCGTTATACATTTATTTCCTAGCACCAATGACATTTCAGTAGTAGCAATACACTCTAATGTGGTGTATTTGGCACAGAGTTGTTTCGTGTTGTTACGTTTATACTTTATATCAACCTTTAACTGTTTAGCTAAATTCAACGTTATAACTGAAGACGATGAACATGTATCCATGGCACCTTCAAATTTTATTCATGTAGAATTGAACAACTGGAATTTTTGGTTTTTTGTGTTAAAACTGGGAGGCATCTAGGCCAAAACGGAACCTTTACCTCCTTTGAGAGTTTAAAGTACCGGTGTACGGCTGTGTAATTCTGTATGGTACATTGTTCGGCTGTTGCTGGTTTTGGTTATTATAAGGTACTATTTGCGTACCGCATGTACCTGGAGTTGAACCATGCGATACTGTCTTTGACAAAGTCTAACTATATGCCCAGGTTCGTGGCATAAATGACAAACAACATTTGAAAAATCGCGACCTGAAAAGCGAAACGGGACTGACCCTATTCTTTGTCTAAATTGGTGTTGATTTTGATGGTACTGACCGAAAGATAAATAACCATGACGACGTTGAGCTCGTCCTTGCCCTTGGTTAGACTGTAAATAATTGGCATAATTGCCCATTCGATAAGCACTAATTGATAATGGTGGCAGACGTGTATGCCTGTTATTAGTACGGTTACTTGCTCTTATATCTTCAATTGCCGTAGCTGCCTTCTCCAATTGTTCATTTACCGTTTTACAATCACCAATGTAAAGTCTCAAATCAGGTACTAAACCTCGTTTGGCTCTCAATACTGAAATGCTTTCGTCTTCGTCTGGTGTAATTTGCATAGCTAAATTTACCATCTCGTAAATATATTTTTCCACAGGTTCATCAAACCTTTGCCTCCTATGTAGTTTTTCCTTTCTTTTCTCCTGTACCAAAATACTATCAAATTTTTCCTTGAAAGCCTCACAAAAATCATCCCAACACAGGTCTTTGCTGACATTGTCATACCAAAGTTTTTTCCCTATATCGCGTGATAGTACTACGCTTACTGCTTCATGAAACTGGTGGCGTTGATAGCCTTGACTTGTGAAACAACGTTCACATAGCTTGAAAAAGGTTGCTGACGTCATTTTTCGTTCATTATAATACGGAATATTAATATCAAAATTAAGTGGAACGACCCTAACACTGTTAGCTGCTGTTGCTACTTGAGATGCAACTAACGCATTTATATGCGCTAGCTTGGTAGGAGATAAATCTTTCAATACCGGGTCGGTAGTTGAAGTATGTGACCGTTTTGACGTAGACATTGTGACTGCTTTTGTCTCTTTTTGAGTACCTTCTTCCTCTGGTGTCACCGGTGGAGTCATTGGTTGTATTTGTTGTTTTAAAATTGTACTATTTTGCCTATTTGACGGATAGTAATTTACCACCTTTCGTTCCCTTAATATTCTCTTCTCTTCAGAATCGTTGTTAGTGTTTAAGCCTAATTTTAGTTTGTTATTCATCAATATACTCATATGACAGAACTATCCAATCGTCCATGTAGCACAAGCATGAAAATATTATGATTGACTCTAATTCAAATGGTGGTTCTTCAGACCTTTCATATACAGTGATATTACAATGAATACTATCTAACCACTCGATGCGCATGTACGTATTGTCGTACCCTTCAATCTGCATATTTTCGTTAATTTGTTGAACTTGCCGTTTCTCAAAATCGGATAGGAATGACCTTTATAAATGTAAATGCCACTTATTTTATAACGGTTCTCCTTCCGCACTGTTTGTTTTTTAAAATTGGCCAACCGAAACGAACTCGAAAAAATTTTTTGTTAATGCACTACTTCTCATGAAACTTGATAAATTCTGTTGTATGTTAGTGTGAAAAAAACTTCAAAATTACTAAAATAGGACTTCCGTTCCCAATGATAATAATAATAATCGTAATGAAATGATTAGTTTTTTTCGACGGAATGGGTAGCGTTCGTTGGCGTGCTTACGTACAATGACGTGCGGGGTGTATTAATTGTTTACGGTGTTCAATGACGCGTATACGTAATGCTGTGCTGAGCGTTTATCAAAATTTAAAATTATGGCGTTCAAAGACGCGCTTTTCTATAATTAATTGTACATTGATCGTTCAAAGATGCATTTTGAACTTAATCTTACATTTTACTTTTAACTTACGAGCAGTGATTTGTCTGATTTGACGAAGCCCACAATTGACAAGTAAAAAATAATCAGTACCGTTGTTGGGTGGTTATCGATAATTCCTGCTCAAAAAAATACCAAACAGCACAAAAATATTAATATAATGATCAAACCCTCAATATATAATTGGTTCAAAAAAGAAATATTTTAAAACTTGAGAGAAAAAAAACACTTCTACTCCTCTCATTTTACGGCCACTGCAACCAAATTTACAAATGAACTGGTGACTGTTGATCTCTTCTTCTTCTTGGAAAATTTAACCCCTTCTAAGTTTCCAGGTCTTTTTCGAAAAGGCAGGCTCGCCACATGTAAAAGTTCCCCTTTCCCCTGAAGCCCTGGTATCTGTGCGCCCACGGATAACTCTCGTCCCTGTGTGGAATGCCCGAGTCCCCGATTATTATGAACAAGTAACTTCTGAGGCTGCGGATGATAGCCAACTTATGTAGGTAAAATGCTACTGAGAGATGCATGCGTGTCTGTAGGCAGATATGAGTTGAGGAGACCAAACTTCCAATTTGATCATGGTTCTGTGACTGAATCTATTGCTTGCCAGTCACACTAGTTTTATTTATCATTTTCTATGCTAATCATGAAACTCATAGTCAAATGTTGTATTTGGTTTTGTGTATAATTGAATATATATGTACGCACGTAGGCGCTGGCATGAGAATACTCAAGCGTCCTTTGCACTGAAAACCAAACTGCTTAAAATATTTCCTGTGTTCTTCTCGGCTTAGAAGAAATACAAGGTCCAACAATACGTTAGAAACTTCATAAATCTTTTCCATTATTTAGCTTTCCAAAATCTTGTTTGATGACCCCGGTTTGATTCAGTTGGTCGTGACTGCTTTTCTGAGACAACAACAAGATTTGTTCAGACTTCAAGCTTTATTCTCAAGAATGTCTATTAAAATGAAAGATAGCCTAATCGCTCGATTATGTAGCATATTTAATACTCATGAATATTTGTAGTAACATTTGAATCGTTTATTTTTTAAAGGTCAGGTAAAAGCATACATCACATTCTTCTTACACACTTTTATTAAGAAGAAAATGTGAGTGCCAACTTCACCCGGTAGACAAATAGGGCAAACCGAGTATGTATATTATGAATACATTGGCTGACATGATTATATAACGCGCAAAAACTTGGGTAACTATTGGTTAATTTGATTTTGAACGAGTTTGTAGTAACAAAATTTTACCACAGTTTTAGTGCAGTAATTTAGTATGGAAATTAGAATGCGGTCTCAATAACAGTTATTGGCACAATTTACGGCTACATCGCTACAGTCGTTCCTAATGTATTTCACTGTGGGTGGTAAGAAGCCGTTTGCATGTTTCGATAGCTATACTGTACGTTTATGTAATGTACTGTAAGATCGAAGGTTATCACATTTTGTTTCTTTTAACGGAAAAAGTAAGGCTTAAATTAGGAAGAAGGTAACACAGCTAGTGCATACTAAGACGGACTTCTCTGAAAATAAGAATATTCAATCCACCAAAAAGCAGTAAATTGAAAAAACTGTAAAATTAAAAGGTAAACATAGTATGTCATGGTGGAGTCGTGCTGCATTGAATTATGTGGTAACATATTTATTTATTCAACACGTTTCAAGTGTGGTGTGATGAAATGCAAAGCATAATTTTTAGAAGTGCAAGGTGACAATGTTATCCGTTCCATTTGCATGTAGGTTACTTCAGGATTCAACAGTATCCGTATTATTAGGTAGTTCTATTTCCCGAACCGGGAGGTATGCAGATTCGTCTTCATTTTCCATATCAAAATTTCTATCAAAGAGTATGTCAGTAAGCCGAGTTATTTCAGGGAAAGTTGGCCTGTCTGATGCTTGCACTTTCCAACAGTTTTCCATCAACTCAAAACTGTCAGATTTAATCAATCAATAAAATAGACTAGAACATTGGAGTTTACCAAATTATCGGTGGTCAGTCACTTACATCTCGGGTGACGCAAATTCTGGAAAATTTGGACGCAGGCCATTAAGTAACTCCTTGCTGAAATCATGGGTCCAAGAAAGGCCAGAATATGGAACGCTCCCTAAAATAGTTTAAAAAAATTAAAAACCAACTTGCATAGAATATAGTAAAACGCCAACTCACTGAAAGGTTATCTACCTTTTGAAAATATTTCCCATAACGTAATCCCATAACTCCAGACATCGCTTTTTGAGGAACACTCCATTTTTTCCAGCAATTCAAAAGCCATCCAACGCCATGGTAGTGGCCCCTCATTACGTCTAACGTAATTGGTGCCGTTGTACATGCGTTGTGATAAACCGAAGTCAGATATTTTAGCTGTTTTAGATAATGTTAGTAGTACATTTCTCGTTGCAAGGTCACCGTGAACCACGTATTTACTTGCTAAGTACTCCATACCGCAAGCAATTTCATGCGCCCATCGAACCATGCTTGAGAATGATATTTGGTATGGTTGATCGACATCCTGCATTTCCATTTCACTGCTATTTGGACGTGATTTTGAAAAAATATAACAATCGAATCAAAAACTACACCATAATGATAACTTACTCAGCATTATGATTCCCCGTGTCAAGTTGAGCGACACTACGACCCCTTCGCAGATAATATTCTAAAGAACCAAATGAGCACAACTCCGTCACGACGAAGACCACGCCTTGCGACAATTCAGCAGTACATACCCCCAATAGGGTCACAATATTTACGTGGGTACCCAAGTAAGACATTATTTTTATTTCTGAAAGCAGTCCCTTCAGCGCTGCCGATGAACAGTTGTCGTTGGGAACTTTTACAGCCACGTCTACAAGCTCATCATGAAATTCAACCTGCGCTTTGTACACCAGTCCGAATTCACCTTTCCCAAGAATATTGCGTCCTATAGAAAATATTGTGAATATTTAACAGCAGATTATGGTAACCAGTTTACCGTAAAAGGTTTCATTACCAAGCTTTATATTTTTCTTTGGTATTTCCATGGATTTGTCATATGGTTGACTGTTGGCCGTTTCTTCAGATGTTTCATCCGTGGAACCATCCAAGGGGCCGTTAAATAATTCCCTTATGTCCTTTGAAGTAATAACTCTAAATCTCTTACTAACCCATATACCTAGTGCAGTTGATATAATGAAAATGACGACGCCGATAGCAGCATACGTGATGGTGATGGCACTTGAGCAGACGTCTGAAATTTTCAGTTAACTTGGTAATTTTAAGCATATAATGACTTATACGGAAGTAATTTGCCAGTATTTTTTTTAGAACGTATATACCGTGTGATGTGCCGTTCATTACGATTTCATGATCTTCGCTGCTACTGTTTGGAGGTGTTGTTGTATATTCGCAAGGTAATTCTGAAAATGTTAATCTTAAGCTTTAACCCTGAAGTCGTCACAACAAAACTTTGTTACCTGCAACTTTTTCCACGTATGTCTCCGCCGACTTTAGTTTATCAAGTTTGTCCAATTTCCACCATCCTCGATGTGCCCAATCTTCAAAACCTGTTTTTGTTCTTTGCCACGGATTGTCAAAGGCTTCTCCAAGGAATATGTAAAAGTTTTTTTCCGCTGCCCAATTACTTGCAGTTTCCCAAAATATCCGTTGATTTTGAACGGTAAACCATTTTTTCTTCCCCGAACTAGACCAATGGGTCAATGTTGTTGTACTTGTACCTGGGCTGACTCTGGTAACAGCATCCGCTACCGCAGATATAAAAAATGAAAGATAGCGAAAACTTGCCGTAGGTCCGTAGTGCTCATTTGAAGGCTCAATAAAACTCACTACAAAGTCTGACATTTTTACAATTTTGGTTATATTTTCCCAATCTTTGCCATTCTCATTTAACAACAGCAACCAGTCTATCACAGTTCCAAATTTAACTCCAGTGTCAAAAGCCCTTCTTCGTAATTTTTCAATAGGTTCCAAAGTCAATCCCAATCCTTCTACATCTACTGCTATTTTGTCCACAGTTCCAGGAAAAATTTTATTTGCCTTCTCTGCCGCCTCACATGCCACAAAAAACTCTGTTTCTGCTGAATTTGGTTTTGCGTTACTAGTAACGTAATACATTAGCGTCACTACAGTGCTCCCATTTCTTTGATTGAGCATTGCCGCGACTTCGCCTGTGCGTACTACAGGATAGCTTTCGCGATATGTCACGTTAAATTCGTACTGATCTGCAAAGTAAAAGAAAATTCAAAGCGTAAGCTTTTACTTTAAACGTTCTCTATGATTATTCAAGGATGTGTAATGCGAGATAAAGAGAGAAGATAACGCAATGCTTTTCTTTGATCCAAAATGCCATTAATTGAAAAACCCAAAACAGTTGCTTAAGGCCTTGCTGTGTATTTCAGATAACGATGGTTGCTAACATCGTACTTGTCGCTCGTTAGAAGCCAAATCCCATGTATTTAAATGGAATACGTTTTGTGGAGATTTTCACCGTAGATGTTAGGTTTACTACCGTTACTGTAGTGATTACAAGTATTTTAGCAGATGCAATATATAATCTTATCTGTGATTGTACGCAAACAATGAACAAAAAATTGACGTTGGCAAAATAAACTTCCGTTCTTCATTATTTTTTAGCATACATATGTGTTAAACTTACTACTATTCCCAAATGGACCAGCCAAAAACATGTTGGAAAATTTTACTGACGCCACAGATATCATGGTTTGAATGATCTCAATGGAGTAATCCAAGAGGGAGGCAAATAGATCCCTGGCGGGAATCCGCAGGGAAGCTGGCGTGAAGGTGACACCAAAATACTTCCGATCAAACTGAAAGGTATGGCACTGCGCTGTAACTCAAGCAGACAAATTAAATGATGTGAACGAAATTAAATCATACAAATAGAAGGTATCATGTGTATAGGCAAGTGCAACTAACCGGTTTGAAAATTAGTAATCAATAATCATAATGTACGTATACTTCATACCTGTCGCTTTTTCTACATACCCCTCCTCAGAGTTGATTTTTGAGTTATCACTCAGTTTCCACCAGCCACTGTGTGCATCCTCTGGTCTTGTCAATAGTCGTCTCGTTGGAACATCAAATGCTTCATGAAGGTATATTCTGAGATTATACTTTGCAGACCAGTTGCCAGCAGTTTCCCAGAAAAATCTAAGGTTTTCCTTGGTCTGCCATTTATTCGACTTTGCGGAGAACCATTTTGTATGGAAAATAAGTTCTGTGGTAGGTTTGATACTTGCTGCAACTACGTGAAAGGACAAAAATAATTCTCCTATCTTACGAAATGCAACTAGAGGGTTATTTTCTAGTATTCGACTACAAAGTAAAAAATCCGATTTTTTAACGATTTCTTGTCCAATTTCTGGTACAGTTCCATTTACAGCTGAAAAAACTTCAAGGCATCTTGGCGCTAATCCAAATTTTATTCCCAGACGGGACGCCTTTTTTCGAACAGACTGTAGATTCAATAAACTTTGACTTATAACAGATGGATTTCCTTGCGCCTCAAAAATTATGCCTTCGACAGATCCTGGAAATACTTCATTTGCTTTCTCGGCAGCCTCAACCACAAGGTTGATGTCTGCTAAAGTATCCTCGCTAGTATCACCCGGACGGACATAAAATATTATTGTCAGCTTTTTGCTGTTATACTTCTTGTTTATCCCTGCCGCTATTTCACCAGAATAAATACTGACGTAACTGTGATAATAGGTGTGATTGAAAATGTACTGTCCTAGGAATAATATCGACATGCTTCAATTTTGAAATTTAATTTGCTGTGTTCATAACAACTGTGTTGCTTTTTGAGAAAAAAATGATCGACGACAACGTATTTTCAAAATTG
>JAHZMZ010005173.1:0-11134 GCA_027743805.1 Lepidocyrtoides sp. E14
AAGCAAAAAATATAGTAACATGATGCTGTCTTTTCTTTGATCCAACGGATGTATATATTATTTAATGTGTCATACAGAAATTTTCCCTTTACTTGACACCATTTTTACATCAGAAGATAACACAATCAGACATGAACGCCACGTAACAATGATGTCAATAAAAAATCTAACTTCCTATCATTACCACAATTAAGCTTAGCACACTTTCATGACGTGTAATTTACGACACGAATATTTGGTTCATACAAATAGACACGAATCTAACCAAATAGAAAAGTGAATATAACTTTTACGTAAATATAGTCCGTGATGTCAAAAAGAAAGGATTTTATCTTGATGTAGATTCATTCTTTATCCATTTTCATGCCTTTCTTCTTTACAGAATCTGTCTTTGGAACCAAAATGTTTTGCTGAGGCTGAAGCTACTGACTGTGCAAACTTTGAAAATCCCAAGGGTAGTGTTGAAAAGTAAGAATCAAGAAATCACGGAATGTTCGCATTATTGGCTTGACATGAAAAAATTGTTGTATTGGATATCTCTCGTGCCTCATGAAAGGTAGCTCCGGCCGTACTCGAGAATGAAATGAGCTATTATCGTCAAACTTGATACAGTAAAGGCAGTAAAGGTCTATGGGAAGAATCATATTAATTTTGGAGTCTGCATGTTTCCGTCAAAGACCTGATTCAGGTCCCGAGATTTTAAATTCCCTATTCTCAAATTGGTATTGGCACCAAATTTAATATGCGGGTAGTATGACACTTTAGGACAAGTTTTCAATTGCGCAAAATCTGATTTAGGTGCGCAAATATCCGTTATAAATACTTACAGAGCCATCTAATTACGTTTTGTCAAGTTTACTTTTTTTCTTCCCTTCCATTTAGCGTTTTTTGTGGGTAACGCATGAACTGCAGGCAGAAACGCAGCTTCATTTACATGTGTAAATAGTATACCTATGTATAGAAGACATTTTTTATTTTGTTTTCATATAAGTTACGTCCTACATAGTTTTCTTTACGATCTTAATAGCGTTACCTTCCTTTAGCCAAACTGGTAGAGCAAGAGGTGAAGCAATTATTGTTGATAAGGGTAAAAGGAAGTACTACGTAACGAATGCTCATTGACTCATTACTACTAATTTTACCGTGAACATTAGATCATCGATTCCGGTGTATGTGCTCAATCGCTAAATAATAGTTCCCTTCATAAAATATCTTTAAAAGCTATTAAAACGTGGAAAAAGGGCGTGCCAAAATTATGCATAAAATATATATAAACGTAATTACTGCTTATTTTATAAAGATGGAAAAGGGTATTGCTAATTTAATGTTATTTTTTCACTTTTCTCTTGATTTAACTTCAAATGGCACGTCAATTGATTGAAATTAAATTGAAAATATAGCATAAATGCATCGGAAGGTCGTGCGAATCAAATAATCACACCACAGGAAGTACGACTTAACTTGCGAAAAGGTGAAAGGAAAAGCTTTAACATTGAATATACCGATGAGCAGCAACGGCCTCTGGATTTATACATTGTAATGGACTTGTCGTGTTCAATGAAAACACATAAGGTATGTGACGAAAAGGAAAGCTAAATTTTAAACAAAAACTGCACCACGTTCCATTAAAAATTTTCCAGGCTGTTGGTTTCACGCAATTCCGTAAAAAATTGTTTAAGTATGACCATTGAGTTAGCGGTAATTAAACATCATTGCTTTTAAAGTTTCCGTTCACCTACAATATCACCGAGATATCACAGGAACGGTTTGAAAATTTTAAAATTCTGTTATCGGTTATCGATAGCCAGTACCCCCTCTGATATCCAGATTTTTACACAGACTATCGTTTTGTAGGAGAGCTCTCTATCTGTAGGTTTGTACTATAGCTGACAGAATTATAAAGTACGTAACGGTTTCAAAGTTTTCGCCAACTTCAAAATTACAAATAGCGCTATGCACTTCAAGTGGGGATCATTGCATCTTTTGACATGAAGTTGATTATCATAATATCGAAGTTCTTAGTGGCTCCTAGCTTGATGGGTTTATTAAACATGTAAGCGTTCAACGTTTGCCAATCATGTAAAAATGAGAAATTGCATTAGCTGTAAGATCAACACTCTGCTGTTTCCAACAGTCCGTGAGAGAGAACTCAAAAAAATGATAAATACAATGCTAGTATACTACTGCACGGAATCCGCCGAAACAGTCTAAAATAAAAAAAAAATTATTGAATTTTTTTCAGACTCGAGTAGCAGCGTTGGCTAATGAACTGGCAAAGAATTTGAAGAACCTGACAACAAATCTGCGACTTGGTTTTGGATCCTTTGTTGACAAACCATTAGCCCCATTTGGATTCTTGGCTGAAAAAAGAATTTGTAACAATCAACCTGACACCTTGCCACCGTATGGCTTCAAAAATAATTTGAAGTTGACCACAGACATCCAACGTTTTATTGTTAGTAAGCACATAAAAATGTCAAATACATGATATAATCATGAAAAGTTATTTACTTATTTTGTGACTACTCGGTAACAACTTTTTCCGTGTACGAAAACTTTTTCAATCTTGCAAAAATCACTAAAATGAAAAAGGCAAGCTCAAGCGTAGTAAATAAGTGATAAACTTCACCAAAAAATACGCACCACAACTTCTCGAGTTAAACATTAAGGAACAAAAGGATATTATATACATTCACAATAAGTCTATTGCACAATTCATTAGGTCTCTTAAATATATGCAAATAAGCTATCTCCCCATATCAAAATTATTAAGTGCACTTCTTCATAAGGAAAGGGATTTTTTCTGTCCAACCCAATTTTGGTGGAAAATTCCACTTTCCAGTGGACATACCTTCCTTTTGCTGACGTCTCCCAATCAAAGTAGTCATATAAAAATCATAAAATCATAATCTCTCTTTTTCCCCTTCAGAGTTATGTGCCTTGCAAGATTGAAAGACATTCTCATTACATTCCACATATTATGACGGATAAACGGACAAACTGACAACAAAAATCATGACAAAAATAGATTATACTAATACAAGCCAATAATGTTTTCAATTTCCGTGTTTTTTAATCATATTTTACAACTGATGCTTCACAATGTCTTGAAACTTGATAGAGTGAAGTAACTAACTCAGGAATAAGTTCAAACATCGACAGCCCGGAAGGAACACTTGACGGGCTTTTGCAAAGTATTGTGTGCACCGAATCAATTGGTAATGAAAACAAACTTTAAACTTTATTACTACATAGCTGAGCAACTTTGTTGTGCTTCTATTGTAACAACAACGAACACAATAGTAACAGATCATTCCGTACAAATGCAATTCAATTATGCTTTGCTGTTCCATTTCCAAGAAAAATCGGAACGCAATTCAGATCAAATGAGCGTTTCTAAACAGAGCATATAAATTGAACATTTCCACAGGGCTTATTTGAGATGCATTTCTAAAAAACATTTGTACACACAAGGGCGATATTATTCCTCTTGACAAAGCTTTTATGCATTATTTTGTTTATGTAACTGTTTGATATTTGCTGGAAGAATAACATACAACAGGGGAAAGCAGCTTAAATGACTAGAAAAAAAAATTATTTTTTTAGGCTGGCGCACGGAGAAAGGAAATAGAAAATTGGTTGTGATTTCTACAGACGGTCCTTATCATCTTGCTGGAGACGGAAAGGTATGCTTGCATGTTCGTGTACATTGTACATGCTTTGTTGATAACTTTTATCGCATCGTTTCAAATGCAATACGTCTGTAGGTAGAGACTGTCATCTTGCACCATCTACGCATTTATTTGTAGTAGATGCTAGCGTATATCATATTAAGAAAATCTTTTAGTGCTTTTTGTGCTTACCGAGCACTGTTTCTAGAACTAAAAACATTATGTATTGCGAATCTGCTTCGTATGTGCCTGCTTTCTTCTTTAATTCTTCTTTTTTTACTTTTTATGGGACTGATGTTAACAATTCTATCACATTCTCTCTCCTCTACTTCTTCTCTCTAATGTGTTCCGGACGCGACGGCATTGACGGGCAACTGTTGGATTATGCTTGTGACAAAAATATTAAGCTCGTGGGTGTTGTTCTTCCACATGATGGAATGTGCTACGTTAACACGAACGGAACATACACTCATGATACCATTCTGGATTACCCATCCATATCTGTTATTCGTCAGAAAATCCATGAAAATGAAGTTTTTGTTATTTTCGCTGTAACGCAGGACCAAAAGTTGAACTATGAAAAGCTCACCGACCAACTTGGTCCATACACAGTGACTCGGGGAATCGGTGCTGAAGTTGACTCGAATAACTCAATTACCGCCGTGATTGAGAATGAGTACAAGGTAAAGGGCAAACTTGAACTGGACAAAAAAGTTAAAATATTCGATACCTTCATAATATAGTCCTAATATGGTACATAATATATTGGTATGTGTATTGTACGAGTGCCGTATGCAGCTCTACTGGCACTGTGCGGCCAATACCACCGGTCAGTTTTTGCATTGATGACACAAGAGATTGCAATAATAATAATAACGAGGTGACTATCAAAGTCTGGCGTTTTTCTTACCTTTTGCTTGTGATTTGGTTCTCTTGTCTAGAAACTAGTACGAACGGTGACACTTCTAAACGATTACAATCAATACGTCGAGATCAAGTTCCGCGCCAAGTGTCCAGGAAAAGAAGTCTACGAAAGTGGTAATGAGTGTAAAGAAGTTGGACCTGGACAGAAAGTAAGGTAGGTTTGAAGATATATCCAGTCAAGTGGCCATTACATGTTTCTTTCAAAATATATTTTTTTATCGAGCAGCTACATTCTCGGGCATAGAAATCTCGTTAGAACGTTAGAATTTCTTATCTATGGCTGTCCAGCAGGTTTCAACTGTAGACAAAATTATATACCTACTTTCTCCTGTTTTCACTTTGGCGCTTCAAAGTTGGAAATTGTATTTTTATCAGCTTTACACCCATGAATTATTAATTTATCATTGGAAGCACCCAAAAAAGTATAGAAGAACTAGATGGCATAAATCATCACTCATGATAATACTCTAATTCTGTTAACGATGCTCTCATATTGACAACCTCATGTGAAAGAATGCGTGAATGTGTCGAAAACTTGGTGAAAGCTTCCTTATTGAGTACGTACACGGAAGTGTGTGTAAAAGTGAAGACTACCTGCATTATACCTTCCCAGTATACTTCTCTAGTAACTTTTTTGCTTTAAAATGTATATGCTGAATAATGGATGAATGTGATTGTATGTAGCTACGAAATTGGTGTGGAGCTGAAAGAGTGTCCATCTTCGTCAAACAGTAGTAACTTATGGAAGTCGAACATAACAATCTACCCTAAGTCTGCCAAAGAGGACGGCATGACCATTATGTTAAGTATGCTTTGTGGATGCGATTGTGAACTTGAAGGAGGAAATCCACTTCAAGAAATACCTGACAACGTAAGATATCTGCGGATATGTAGTGAAATTTGCTCTAACGTACACACACACTCTTGCACAATGGCTTCTAGTACCCTTTATGACTTTTATCAGAGTGATCAAAAATCACCACAATGCTCAGACCATGGTGTTCTCCAGTGTGGAATATGTGCATGTGAAAAAAATTGGGCAGGTCCCATTTGCAACTGCTCTCTCGACGCTGGACCAAACGTAGATGAAAGCGCATGTATTTACCCCGAAAACGGATTGCTTTGTAACAATCGGTAATCGGGTTATCTTTGTCGTCAAGATATTTGAAACTGTGGTTTACAAAATGCTGAAAGGAGTGGAGTGGCTGATGATGCTTACTACTATTATCGTTTGTTTTTAGGGGAACCTGTGATAGCTGCGGAAAATGTAACTGCCATCCTGTTGACGGGAACGTGGACGTATGTCATCAAAAGCTTAAACTTTACAAAAATATTACACGTGGTGTTTTCCCATCATTTTGTTGATTGTTGATCCTTCATGATGGGAAGAAACATTACTTGGAATACGATGAAATGTTTTTTAATGTGAATGTATCCTTTTGAAAAAGCTTTACTTTTGTAAGCTTATACATTTACAACTTATAGCATGAAAATACAGTGCTTACAGACAGTCAATGACAGTAGTATCCTCACACCCGTTTGCATCATTTGCAATATCATGTAACAGAAAATGTTGCCCCAACTTTTTGTATTTATTGTGCATAGGTCATAGGAGGAAAATATTGCGAATGTAATAACATGAACTGCATCCAAACTCAAGAAGATTTCGGTCTTTGTAATCAAGATGCTGAAGATGGACCTCACGGTTCCTGCCAGTGCAGCCGCTGTGTATGTAATGCTGAGTATAAGGGTTCACGATGTGAATGTCCCATCAGCACGGTAAGAATCAGTAAACAAATTAGACCAAGAAAACTGTTAAGGTACTTTTGTTAGACTACCAGATTTTTTCTCCAATTCTCACTGGGTACATATGGCAGCATACATCATAGCATGAAATATTGCCCGAATAGACAAGGGATTTTAACGGGAATGAGATTTATGTGCAATCAAATTCATCCCGTACGGATTGAGTGTAAACCCAACATGGTGAAACGTGTAGATTTCAAGGCTTTCTTTATCTTTTTTGATTGTAACATTTTTTTCCATAACATTTGAAAAGGAAAAATGCATGGATGCTATATCTAAAGAGATTTGCAACGGATTTGAATGTCAGTGTGGAAAATGTCAGTGTAATTCTAGTTTCAAAGGATCGTATTGTGAAATACAACATGCAAAAATAGTAAGTAAAAAATAACCAAACAACTTTCATTGCCATCAACATCTCTGCTTATTGCTTTATTTCGTTCCGCCTGTTTATGCTATTATAATATGTACATGAAAGCCCTGCAGACTGAAAAGACATTTTTAATGCATACAAAACATTCTTGGTAATAATAAGCGAACTTGGTCTGACTTTTTATTTTCACTTTCATGATGCTATTGTGATTTAAATATGCTGATAGAGTTTTTTTAAAGTTACTCACCAAAGATTTGTTCTCCGTTCTTTGTACTTACGTCTTGGCAATACCATTAGCAAAATAATATCAAATAAAAACAAATTGGTCCTACAGGACATCAAGCACTTGTTTTCTCTTTCGCTTAACGTAACAGTATTTACAAAGATGAAAGTAACTTTTTTTCATAATATTAACTTCATTGTCTCGATTTCTGATTTTTAGGAGGGGTCATGTGACACGATTGAAGAGCAGACACGAAGCTGCGTCAAGTGTCTTGTGTTGCAAAACGAAGATATTGATAGGGACGTGTCTGATGAGTCAAAAAAAGAAAAGTGTAAATCAGAGTGCGACGACAAAAACATATTGGTTACTTTCAGCGACAAGATAGTTGGTAAGTATGCTAATTTGGAAAGTGAGCTTGTAGTTCAGTTACATACGTATACTTTAGGCAGCTACAAAATTGTCGGAATATCACTTTATTTGTTTTTACCCAAGTTTTTTCTGTCTCAAACTCTGTGCAAAGATGTTTTATAAAAATATGTTATTATAATTCGATTTGTAGGTAGTTTGCTGGACGAGGAAAATAAGCACGTTTGTCCAGGTTCGCTAGAAGACTCGAATGGATGCAGGATAGACTATGTCATTCTCGAAAAGCATATTCATAACAAAACAGTTTTTATGAAAATTGAGTCTTCGGAAACCATTCGTAATTACAAGTGTCCGTTGCCTCCCCCATTTATTCTAATTGGGATCGGGGTTGCGAGCGCAATGGTACTAATTGGGGTAATGTTACTCCTCGCGTGGAAGATTGTAACTCATCTTCATGATAGGAAGGAATATGCTAGGTTTGAGAAGTCAATTAATGACCCGTCTTGGGACATGGTATGTGATATTTTAACAAAGTACAATTTTTATCTGCTCATTCCTGCTGATCCATCGATATCTTGCTATCAATCTCTCTTCTTATCTCAATATCAAGGAATTTAGAATTGCACAATAATAACCTGCAACTGTATGTGAACATCCTTTCATGTAAAAATGATTCAACTTTGTTTTTATTTGCAGCAAAATCCACTGTATAAAGCCACCACAACAGCATTCGCGAATCCTGCATATGCAGATTTGCAAGAAAGTGAAATTTCAACGTGATTCTCTCAGCCAGGATAATTTATTGAACACCTGTGGTTTGAGTGAAAATTCATATGAAAGCTTACCTAGTTCTTCCACAATCCACAACTAATTTATCTTGCCAAAAACTATGTTTTTCTCAAATTGAACAAAAAAAAAATAATTACTTCTTCGTAAAACAGCAGAAACAAAATATTTGCCCACATGCTAAAGACTACATACTCTTCCACTCAGAAAAACTAGTAAATTTTGCTTTGGGGAACCTTAAGTGTTTAGTTTCTTACGAACCTTTTAATTCGACATTCTTCCATAAGAAACCGTGCTATATACTATAGTTATGATGTTAACACTATATTACTAACATATTATGTAGATTGAAGTTAGTTGTTATTGCATGATTCTGAAAATACATACACATTAACAGTGTTTTTATTATTTTATAATGGATTTCTGGGAGTGGAGTTAGCTCACAAAGCAGCAATAGTATTGCGCTTTCATCAATCTATCCAGCTGAAAGATTAGCATTTTCACCGGAAAGGAATTTGTTATTACCCACCATCCATTGTTTTTGTTATTTTATTAATGTTTGATAATCTCCTTATAACAAGTTTGCATTTTCTCTGTTTTTACAACGAACAGCCAAATTTCATACTTGAGAGGTACGACATACGACCCACATAAATACTCGGCATAATATGCATTCCCACTGATGAACAAACTCACATAGCATTATTTGTTGTAAAAACATTATTTAAAAATATCTATCTATAATGTATGAGTCTATTGAATAGTTTTCGCTCAGGAAATCAATGCATAAACCTCGTACCGCTTTGTTTGGTCCTAATAACTGTATAATAAAATATCATTCACCGCAATCCACATATACTTTGGGTCTGTCATCTTTCTCCTCGCTACCAACTGTTGAGTTTCATTTGAGAAAAGCTGTTTGTGCACTCGATGATGTTTTGTTACTCTTCCCACGTTTGAAAAATCAATAGAATTAAAATAACATGAAACTAACCACAACAAAATCCTTGAATGAAATGATTTTTATTCAATTCACCAAAAGCAAATGCAACTTAATCTGATTTTTATGCGATTCACCGCGGTCTTGCAATGATTGCAATTTCTATTCAAATTGGCATGCATATATACTTACACAGCATTACAGCAACTTAAATGCATAGGTAAAAGTAATATACTGTCGAGTCATGACGAATCACCTGCAGCACGCAAAACTGTGCATGTACGAAAAGTTTTTTCTTTTCTGGAAAAATATTAAAAAATGTAGTAACAAAATACAAACATTTTCAACAAGTAACTGCATAATTTGAATCCATGCTCTCTGAGCCTGGCTTAGTGGGAATGAATAATGCAACAAATCGATCCAAGAAGGACTTTTGAGCTGTATGTTCCGAGACAAATTACACGACAAGACATTATATACGTATCACCAAAATTTTTATGAAGGAAAGTAGCTAAGAAATAACTCAGAATTTTGGAAGCTGACAGTCTCTAAAGAAAGTAAGGAAATCAAACAAATACACCAAACTACAGGAAAGAATGAAACTTACTTTTGACAGTGAATGTGTAAACGATCTTACTTTCTACTTTCTCTGATTCTTTTACAAATGATACTTATGTTACTCCAAAGGATGTCCATATGCGTACTTATGTACATCTTTGTCTATCCTTGCATTCATTATTTTTGCCCCAGCCAGCACTGCAGAACTTTTATGAGCAAATATAGTGATTTAATTCATTTTAGCGCTGCTGAAACAAGGAACTGGAGTAAGTAAGTAAGTAAGTACGTTATAGACTTATGCATCTTGCACTACTTTTAGTTGTGTATGAGATCTTCTACTAGTATAGCATTTACTGAACAACAAACCGATATATCTGACGTGCTATTCGCGTCAATGCTAAATACCTAATTAAACTCTTCGTTCTGCTGTTTTATAGATAAAGTTACATTAAAGGAAAAGCACCTTTAGGGAGATAATTTTGGTCCCTGCCAAGCCTTTGGGTTTATCATAAGCCGCTTGTGTGCATTCAAAGATACAACATAATTACTCTTCTTGGAAAATTATTAGCAAATACTAACGAGGATAGTACAAGACTAGAGTAACACAAAATTTCATTAAATTAGTATTTTAAATAGAATTGAAGGTGGTGGCTCCACTAGTGTCGCATGAAAGAAAGATGGTCATTTGCGTAGTCTGAGCTTGAGATTTAAATTAGAATAAAAGGTGATAGAGAATTTGGAGATACAACGCAAGCACAAGAAAGGTATCTGAAAATGAAAGAGATAGTACTGGCGACGCAACGGGTTAAACTACTTCAGAACCAAAAATACAGCAAGCTCTACCAGGGGCGAACCTGGAACCTTCATTTATCTAGAACGATGCTCTAACCACTGAGCTATAGAATCGTTAGTACTTATGGAACTGAAATAACTTCTACTGACTTGTCTTGGGTATGGGGCATATGTATTCCCACAATATAGTGTCTCGTTTGAAATCTGTTGACACTCAAGAGACAAGTGGGGATCTATCCGTGCAATCATGAACTGATTTTGTTTATCTACAGTTGGTAGTACAGTTACGTTGTCCTCCGTCTTTTTGGCATAAACTTTGCGTTGCAGGAATTTTCCCGTACTTCCTTCGCCATTTTGCTAAACATCGTACTATTCTCAGGTCATAATTATTTTTAGGCCTCTGAGCTTCTTTGTTTCCGGTTTTGCAGAATCATTGCCGTCTACCAAAAGACAGACATTTTTTCTGGAGCGACATTCTCACTCAAAACCGATGTTAAATCCATTCATTTCCACATATTTGCATATTCTTCGATTATTAAAAATAATTCACGTCACGTTATCGTGAGTACGGCCATACGGCCGGAACGACGAACATAAGGAATCTATTATTAGGTTACTTGATAAAGTAACATAAGACAAGACATGGACATGGTCTATGGCAAACCCCTATTGAGTCCGCAGGTGCCCATTAAGGGCCT